>CABHPP010145368.1:0-40435 GCA_902168425.1 Peromyscus attwateri
TCTGATCTCTTCAGCTATTACCCCTGTATTTGGCTATGTGTTTCTTATTTAATAAGACTGTTTAGAAATTCATCTACAAAAGTCTGTCATTACACCTGGATGTTGTTGTCACAAATGTGCCTATTTCAGTCTCAATATAACTCTACCTTCTACTCTGTGGGTCATACACTTTGTCCATGGTCATTGTGTGCTCTCCAAACACATTTAGCTCCATAAAATTATTTGCTAGTCCCCTAAAAATTGTCCACATTCCCTATTTTCACCCTTTCTTGTGGAACCAGGATAAACAGTATCTGAATGACATGGAGCTGGTGCATAACTACCTCATGATTGCCTCTGTGCACATCATAAATGTGCGTGTCTCTTTTCCAATTAACCTGTCAGTTTAGTCCGGTGAACTTTAGTGGGCAAAGGGGAAATTTTCCTTCTTGTCTAGTCCATCAAACAGATTGAGCTGGCATAGGAAAGCTGTGGGAAGGATGAGAGTGGATGGAAAAGTCAGAAATGTGTCTGTGAATATTCAAGTGAAAAGCAGAGGAAGCAGATGAACAGTTGAGATTAGAAGCTGCAGGTGTCTTTTAAAACAACAGCACTAGAGGAGATGAACCAATAAGTGAGTGTGACAGAGGGACACTGCCATCAGGGTGTTCTGAATGTCGAGGAAAATAGAGTGCATTCATTTTTAAAGGAAAGCTAAGATGACGATAATAGAGAATTAAGTTCTCACTGGGTGAAAACACTCTCAAGATTACAATGACTTTGACTAGAGTATCTCCAAAATGAGTATTTTACTAGCCATTTCACAGTGTTATGTGGGGTAGTATGCATGAATGTGTGCATGCACACACAAGGGTGTGTGTGTGTGTGTGTGTGTGTGTGTGTGTGTGTGTGTGTGTGTTATAGATGATGTATTAAGTTATCAAAGGATTGCTGGGGTTAGTTTAGTGGTGAAGAACCTGCCTGTCATGTGCTCGGCTCTCGGTTTAATCCCAGCACCTCTTTAAAAGCTTATTAACGTAATATTTATAGAACACGATATCTGTATGTTCCAGAGTGGGTTTCTTTTTGTTTTGAGTAAAAGCTCACTGGAGTCTTTTGGGGAGAAAATCAAGGTAGAATTTGCAGACTTCTAACACAGACAACTATTTCAAAGGGTTTTGCTGTAAGCAGGGAGAGGGGAATAGAGTAGTAGCTAGCACATACAGTAGATGATAATTCAGTAAAAAAAAAAAAAATCAACAATGTGTTTGTATGGTAAATATCAGAATCAATAAGACAAGAAATGAGACAATTTCTTCATGGAATTCTTGAACAGACAGCACAGGTGACATCTAATGTTCAAGTGAAAGGTTTGTCCTAAGCTAGCAAGAAGATGGGTCCTGCACAGTCTCTGCTGGAGTACACAGTTGCAGAAGTTCATTTGAAAAGGTAGTGGATGGAAACTCTCTTCTAACGTGTATCTTTTCTGCTACCCACTGAGACAGCAGGAGACGTTAGAGGAGAGCTGGAAAGAGAGGAGAAGGGGAGTGGTGTGGTTATTGGGCAGCGCTATGGAACCTTTCCATCAGTGGCCACGCATTTAAAGAGAGTAGCGGCATGGTTGTAGGTGTTCCTCCAGCCACACTAGCTTTATACCTGTAGGTAGGGGTCGGAGAAGTATCAAAGAAATTCAAGGAAACTGAAGATCAAGGATGGAGTCTAAAGTGGGTAAGAGAAAAGAGAGGACCAGAGTGAATTATGCAACAGCGATTCCTTCCCACCCCGGAGGTTTTGATGTTTACCTACTAAACTCATTTATGCCTCATTTATCTCTATCATCCGAAGTTCTTTTATTGGAATAGAGCAGAATCAAGGGAGAGAAAGGTTAATTAAATACACAAAGGAAAAATCGCAGAAAATTCTGTCTACCCTTTAATCTCCAAAAAACGTCGGAACTAGCTATGTTACTTACAGTTTTGACTGCTAATAAGATTTATACTTTGAAAATATTTATATTCTGTGCTATCAATAAAGAAAACATTTCTGTCTGGTCTTTATTTGAAAGATGGAGGAAAAGAGCTCAAAGATAAATCTAAATCTAGACAAGTGCTGAAGGAACATGATCTATATATCAGACCTTTGTGAGAAATAGAGGCTGCTATCACACTAAACAGAAAAACATTTACTCATAGAACATCTCGTTAAGTCATTTGGACATGTTAATTTTGCCTATATTTCAAACAAATAAAATCTTAGTCTGGAATTCCAAAGTGACAGAATAAAATTAAAGAGATCAATCCCTGATATTAGTTGATGCTTACATATTAAGCCAAGAAGTTATCTGGCAAATAAATTTGTCTTTAACGCACACAACTAAAACTACATAACCACAAAAAAATATTATGATTGTAAGCTAATTCCAAAATCAAACTCACAATAGGTTGGGTGAAGGTACGCAGGCTTTCGCGTCTCTTTAAGTGGAGTTTTTCACTCTTTTCTTTAGTAGACTGTGATCCTGAGAGGTTCTTGCCTGATCCAAAAGCTTTGACTGTCACTCATTTCAAAGGCATGAGACAGGTACATGAAGTTGGGAGGGAAGTGTTGGATTTTTTACACAATGAGCTCCATCATAGGTTAGACACATGGGTGAGTTTACATTCTCACTTCTAGGAAAATCTTGATAGCGTTGTCTTGCCATGTCATAGCCTGATCGATTTATTTGAATTCCAATAATCTTTTGCTTTTAATTTTTCAAAGATGTTATTGTGAGTCACTTTTCCAAAAAAAAAAAAAAATCCATGTCTCCAGCTACATATGTATGTAAGGCTGGGAATGAAGGTTCAGGGTGCTGTTTAGTTTTGGTGAGGCTATGGTGTGTATGTACAGTGTACTCACTGTCCCATACCAGTAACTTCCTATCCTACCAAAATCGTACCATAGCATTCATTTGAAAATCCCCATGTGAGAAAACCAGGGAGGTGGAATTAGACGTTTTCTGGAGAGTGGTGGGGCTTGTACTTGGGACTCAATAGAAATCCATAGTTTTATTTTTTCACTTACATATAAAAAAACTTAGAAAATATTGCTTATTCTCATTTTATGCCAAGATTGGCAGTAGCAATCATTTCTGCCATAATAGAGGCAGAAGGTGGCCTCTGACATTCAGAAACCTGGTGGAATGACATTATCTTGAGGGGTACACATAAATGTCTTGTTGCCTGATGGGCAATAGGTTCTCAGATGAAACTGAGGACCAACAAAGGTTCTCTGTGGAGTGGAGCCACATAGAATAGGTAATAAATGTAGCCATGGTTCATGTTTAGCCCCTTAGATGAACAGATCCACATAGTGGTCATTCTCACAGAACTATTATAATGAACACATATGACAGAACAATTTCCACATTAGTTTCTTAGCCTCAGGGAGGGGAGACCCAGCAGGGGACTCTAAAACTAACCCCCATTCTTATCTAAGTTTTATTTTTACTCTAGTTTTAAGGAGATGAAAGATGCACATTTAAAGATCTCGATTTAATTCACTAGTCTGGATATCATATAAGCCAGACAACTTCCAGAGAAAGACTGAATTAAGTAATAGCCCAAACGTAAGAGGCTGTGTGTTTTTCTAGAGCTGATTGTTATGGATTCAAGTCCATTGTGTAGAGCCATTAATTTAGCAAATGGGTGACTTTGTATTAGAAAGATGGATCAAAACAGGGCGGTGGTGGCGCATGCCTTTAATCCCAGCACTTGGGAGGCAGAGCCAGGTGAATCTCTGTGAGTTCAAGGCCAGCCTGGTCTACAGAGCAAGATCCAGGACAGGCACCAAAATTACACAGAGAAACCCTGTCTCGAAAAACCAAAAAAAAAAAAAAAAAAAAACCCAAGAAACAAAAAAAAACAACAACAACAACAAAAAGAAAGATGGATCAAAAACACTTTTTGTAGTCTTGGAACAGACAATAGATGTATTAACAGTCCTAAACCCAGATGATGCTAATTATGCTCCTCTCCATCACAGCATAGTATGAAAGACCTAAGCTGGTATACAATTTGAGCATCTAAGAGGTACAATCCATTAATGGCATGATGCAAATCCAACTAAATGAGTAGGAAATCACAAGTACATTAGTGGCTTTGGTAAGGCACATGAACCCTAGAGACAGGGAGATAGTTTCCGACGTTTCTCCACTGAATCCCTCCAGAGCAGAGGACAGGGCATTGCACTAAGCAACAGTTTTTATGCAGAAGCAACACAAGTCTGAAAAACCGCCTCAGGTTTTAGAGACAACATGTTTCACACCCAGAAATGTATTAAAACGCACTCATGCAAAAGCATTTTCTCCTCTGAATGTTGACTAGAATAATGAAGGGCTCTACAGCATGATCTGGCTGCAATGACTGGCAATAAGACACAAAAACTGCGATAGTACCAGGGTGGTAAAAGACGCCACTCAGAGGCTATGTAATAGTAGGAGAATGATTATTTAGATTCTTCTGACTCTGGTACAAGAGAAATATACCTTTATTGAAAATTAGATCCTTGAAGGATACTGAACACCAGTAGAGAAAGAAGCCTGAGCAGAGACAAGCCCATCATGAGCTAGGTTCTCTTAGACGAAAGGCATCATACAATAATTTGACTCCATACCCAATGGAAGTAGATCCATTGGTAATACCCAACACAGGGCATGAGGAGAGCTGAAAGGCACAATTCAGTCTGATGATCAGGTCATCCTTTCTCATGTTACCCACTAATCTTGCTAAGTACCTTTCTCTCTGTACTCTCTGGTACAGAAGGTGGAGGAAGGAAACACATGGGTTTGTTTTATATGTAAGTGATTATATATATATATATATATATATATATATATATATATATATATATATAGTGTTGACTGGGACCTGGAAAGAGGAAAATCAAAATCGGAAAAGCATTTGAGATAAGCATATGAGTATGCTTTTTGGATGGGTACCAGGTGTGGTGGTATTGTGTTTCCCAAAATATTGTGTACGCTAATAAACTTAATCTGGGGTCAGAGACAGAACAGCCACAATATTAAACATGAGGATAGGCAGTGGTAGCACACGCCTTTAATCCTAACATTCCAGAGGCAGAAATCCATCTGTTCAAGGATACAGCCAAGCATGTTGACTCACGCCTTTAATCCCAGAAAGCGAGCCTTTAATCTGAGGGAGTGGTAGTAGAAAGCAGAAAGATATATAAGGAATGAGGACCAGAAACTAGAAGCATTTGGCTGGTTAAGCTTTCAGGCTTCTAGTAGCAGTTCAGCTGAGATTCATTCTGGATGAGGACTCAGAGGCATCCAGTCTGAGGAAATAGGACCAGCTGAGGAACTGGTGAGGTGAGGTAGCTGTGGCTGGTCTGTCTCTCTGATCTTCCAGTGTTCACCCCAATACCTGGCTCAAGTTTGTTCTTTATTAATAAGAAACTTTTTAACATTCATGCTACAACCAGGAGTGAAGATCTTTTATATATTGGATGTTAAAATCTTCCAGAGAGCATTCATTCATAAAGAGGGGTACTAAACAGTAGGGTAGATAAAGTGATTGTCTGTTGACATTAGCCCGACTCTGTCATCAGCCACATCAGTGCCACAGTGGGAGCATCTGTGAAGTAGACACAGTGACAGGGCTAGAGGATCTGTAGAAAACCAACACCCACTCATCAACACTTACTTGGTTACTGTTGCAATCAATGTTTACCTTGCCAACAACAGAGAACAATAGTGGTTGATTCCCAAACGTGGTACTGTCTGGCAAAGACACAAACAGCCACTTGCTTACAAATTGAACACATCTGAAGAGACAGTGATTCATCTTTATGGAAATAAACCATTTTGGCATTCCTGTTCCTAGGGTGTCAAAGATACCACTACATGAGGGCGTCAGGAATGACTGATGTCCTGGCATGAAATCCCATGTAATATCGAATAGTAACAAAGGGTCTGGGTAATAGCAAACAAGTTGCAAAATACAAAAAAGACCACATGGCCCAAGGTCCTATGTGTTTCCTCAATACCACATGAACACATCATCCTGAAAGAATGTTTAGGAAAGACAGGGCAATAACTTTCTGGAAACAATGTGCATTTTATATTAATGTCCTTAAGTGATATTGGATCCACAGAGATGTCCAAACATGGTTATAAGAACCATAGCAGGAAGAAGGGTACCCCTCTTTACCTTCACTCCCAGAACCCAATTGGGAGATACATACTTGTATTTTTGTAGTTCTGTTTTTCGTGTCTTTTCGCCAAAGAAACAGTATTTCCACCAGGGGGCAGAGCAAGGGTACTACTGAACTACAAGTCGGACCTGATAGCTGTGCGTTGTGTCAAAATAATTAACAACAACAACAACAACAACAACAACAACAACAAATCAACATTATAATAGGACCCTATCAGGAAGAGGTGGGCCTGCTGCTGTACCTTGGTGGCAAGGTAACAAGTTGCCCAACCTTGATGGTACATGAGGAAGCACATGAACTACAGTGAACTTGAACCTGAGATGGGCACCATGACCAGGGGCTCTGACTTCTCAGAGTCTGAATCCTGACACCAGGTGAGCCATTTGATCCAGCTAAGAGAGAGGGCAATCTGGAATGGTTGGTAGAAGACAATAATGGCATCACTGTGGTCTAAGACCAACTGTGGAAGGGAGGCCGTGAGATGCCTCAAGAGAAGAGACATCTAAAGGCTGGAGTAGTCTTTTTCAGAATTTACACAAAGAAGTGAGTCTAGGGGCCGGGGAATGGCTCAGGTAGGAAAGCCCCTGCCTCGCCTGTTGTCTACAGGGACGCTGGCGCTCCTCCCAGATCCTTCCGCTGACTGAATTAGTCCTCCCGGAGGCTCTCAACCCTCAGCTGTTTCTGGAAAGCCGCCTGTGTTAAGTCGCTTAAGAATTGCCCAGTGGAAGCTGAATTTGTCCCTCTGCCCAGTCGATCTTCCCTTCCTTCCTTCCCCTGCCCTTCAACAGAGGGTGACTCCAGGGACACTCCCCCATCGACTTCCTGAACACTGATCTCAGAACCTGCTTCCTAGAAAATCAAACAAACAGCACTAAGGAGTGACATCACGTGTTTAAAAGGAGAAACATTTTTCTATGTATCAGGATTTTAAAATACATGCATTTTGCATTCAGATTTATATTTCTTATTTGTTTTGAAATTTTGTTTTCTTTGGTGCAAAGTCTCTCTCTGCAGCCCAGGCTAGTCTCAAACTCACAACCCTCCTGCTTCAGCCTCTCAACAGGTGTGTTGTACCACTCCTGGCATATTTAGAGATCCAAAAAATGTAGGAACTTGGCAACTTTGTGCTCACTGATAATTTAGCACCCTTGTACTATAGACCTTGCCATCTAATGTAACATATCTTCAGTTAACCAGAATGTCCGCTGCTAGGTTCATTTACAAGGCTGTGATTTCCATTTCTTTATACCACATGCCTGGTTGGTGGTCATTTGAATTTCTGGCATTAGATCATTTGGAGACCCTAATTATCTTATTCCAAATGCTTGTTTATACTCAGGGGAGCAGGGAGTCGAGTCGTCTACATGGCACTGCCTCTGCCCCAGGACACCACACTCAACACATGGGAACCCTGAACCACGTGACTGAATCCTTTTTTTTTAATTAATTTTTTAATTTATTTTACATACCAACCACGGTTTCCCCTCCCTCCTCTCCTTCTGTTCCCTTCCCCCACCTGCCATCTACTCCCCACCCCCACCCATCCCCTCCTCCTCCATCTCCATTCAGAAAGGGTAAGTAAGGCCTCCCATGGGAGTCAACAAAGCATGGCATATCAAATTGAGGCGACCAAACTGCTACCCTCTGCATCAAGGCTGAGCGAGGCATCCCACCATAGGGAATAGGTTCCAAAAAGCCAGCTCATGAGCTAAGGACAGGTCCTGGTCCCACTGCTAGGGACCCCACAAATAGATCAAGCTACATAACTGTCACCCACATTCAGAGGGTGTAGGTGGTTCTCATGCAGGCTCGCTTGCTGGATGGGTTTTAACAGCCCATTTCAGAACACATGCAGGAGCTGCTGAGTGCTCCATTGAATGAATTCTAGAGAATGAACGGAAATACAGTGAATGGATTCAGACCCCAGCACCCTCAGCACACACTGTATACAGCACAACAGTCCCAGATGAAGGGCCGGAGTCTCACTCCTAATGGAAACTCAGAACAGCAGGCCAGTCAAAGCACAAGGCTCCAGCCCCAGGTCTTGTCTCCAGGTTTCTTATCTGTCTCCAGGAAGGAACTCAGGCTGTGTGTTTTTCTCTCTCGTTTCCTGTACTCAGCTACAGTGTATGTTCTGGGGCTAAAAGCTCTGTCAGCCTCTGGCCCTCTGTCTTCAGGGAAGCAGCAGAATGACGAGACAGATGCTCCAGAGCCAGGTGATACTGAAAAAGTCTTTAGGGAGCATGGACTGAGAGTCAGGCCTCTTTTGTGCATACATCTTTTATTAATTAATGAATACTTCGTTGTTGAGCGGGCTACCTCTGTATTCTGATCCCAATAGAGACTTCACATTTCTATATCCAGGATGCCCAATATCAGATAATCACAGGCTCCTAAGCAGAGTACATAAACAATTTTTAAGATCTACTCAGTACTTTTTCATTAACTACGTGAGCACAAGAGGCAAAACCTAGGACACAGTTTTTCTAAACTGTTCTCAACATTTTGCCCTTAGAATTAACAACCGGAAAAGTCTTATGAGCCTACTTGCCTTATCTATAAAATGGGTAGAAGAGCTGAGTGGGTATGCTGATGAGAGCATGAGGCACTAGGTGTCGGGAAACAGAAAGATGTGCTGTTGTTTCATTTTAAAAGAGCTGACAGTGTATAATGCTGTGTCAGAGGGTGTGGTGGTTTAAACGAGAGCTGTCTCCCATTAGGCTCAGATGTTTGAATACTTGGTCCTCAGTTGGTAGCGCTGTTTGGGGAGGGCTTGGGAGGTACATCCTTGCTGGAGGAAGTGTATTCCTGGGGAGGGTAAGGGTAGCTTTGAGAATTCATAGCCTTGCTGCACTTTCAGTTTGCTACCTCTGCCTTGTGTTGGGGGAGGGGGGGACATTGAAATGTGATCCCTCAGCTTCCTTCTGCCTCCATGCCTGCTTGCTGCCATGCCTCCCCACCAAGACGGACTCTTGTCCCTCTGGAAGAGTAAGCCAAATAAATCTTTACTTCTGAAAGTTGCCTTGGTCGGTTTTCTTTTTTCGCAGCAACAGAAGAGTAACTAGTACAGAAGTTATCACTAAAAGAAGAGACTTCAGAGCCCCAGCGGTAGCGGGTTAACTGAAAATAGACCCCTGCCCTTCCCAGGGCCTGGCAAATATCAATCTTTCCTCACAGCCACGTTCGCAGTTGGATAAGGCCTTTCTGTACCATGGAATACAGAACATTATGAAATGTACCCTTTTCATTACTACATATTATAAGAAAGTAACCAGGCTGGATTTCTGTTATCTGATAGCAGGAAAAAAAAATTTACAATAACCTCTGAAACCCTCCAGGGCTCATTGACAATAGAAACAATTGTTTTGTGTTATTAGTACTTGATTTGCTTCTGCCTGTCATGGGGATTATCTCAGTCTATTCCAGCTGCTGTTACAAAATACCATATATTGGGTAATTTATAAACAACAGAAATTTCTCATGTTTCTTACGGCCAGAAGTCCGAAATAAATACACTCTCTGATTCTGTGTTGGTAGGGGTCTTTTCCTGGTAGATAGTGTTTCCTGTATCCCTCTAGGGTGGAATAGGCAGGCATACTAGCTCTCTTCAACCTCTTTTAATCTTTTAACAGGGCACTATTTCCATACATTATGGCAGAGCCCTCATTTCCTCATCATTTCCTCACCATTTCCTCATCATTTCCTCATCATTTCCTCACCATTTCCTCATCATTTCCTCATCATTTCGAGAGCCCCAGCTCTTATCACTATCACAGAGTGCTGGAATTGCACAGCTGAATTTGGAGGGACACTACTGTTTACACAACACTGGGGTACTCCCAGCATGAAGAAAAGTGGCGCATCAAAGATGCTAGTTTGCAGGATGATGGTTCTGCCGCAATGAGGGCTTTAGCCAAGGCCACTGTGGAAAATAATTTTTGTAACCCTCACAGAGCTTGACTCAGCTTTCATCAAAAATAAAGTTCATTTCATGGGTTTGCATTCTTTCCCTAGGCAAATGCTATGGAAAAAGCGTGTATGATAGTTTTGGAAAAGCGCTACTACAGGGCTGGTGAGATGGCTCAGAAAAGAAGCTTGCTACCAAGCTTGACAGCATGAATTCTATCCCCAGGACCCACAAGATGGAAGGGGGAACAGATTCCTTCAAGTTGTCAAGTTGCCTTCCTACTCCCCCCACCCCACCCCCACACACAGACAAATAGAAACTGTGGGACCGGATCAATGGCTCAGCAGTTAAGGGCACTTGCCACTCTCACAGAGAAGCTAAGTTTGGATTCCAGCATCCACACTGAGAGGGTCACAACTGCCTGTGACTCCAGCTCCAGGGGATCTAACACTCTCTTCTGGCCCCACATGCACAGAGACACACACAGACACAGACACACATACGTACAATTAAACAATAAAATAGACGTGATTTTTTTTTTAAGGAAACACTATCATAATCAACTTCATGATGACAGTACACTATATTGTCAACTTTCCTTTGTTTAAATAGAGAAGGGAAAGTTAATGAATATCTGTATGTTTATGATAAAGTTTAAGTTGAATCTATACTTAACTATGTGGCTACTGTAAGGCTGAGTTTCTCTTTACACATATCTGATTCCAGACAACTTTCTGTACTGTTGAAAGTCTTTTTGTAAGTAGGTCCAAGGTATGTAAACACCTTGTAACTGTGAAAGTTTTCAAGATGAGACTAGATAATTGGAATGTTTAGTATCAAATATCCTACTTAGATAAAGACAGAAACCATGTTTGCATAGAAAGTTCACTTAACTCTTTAACTCTCTGATGACTCTTTTACCATGACTTGACTTGTTAAGTGAGTTTTGTAACTAGTATAAAAAGGTGGTAGGAAAGCCAGGTGCAGCAACGCATATCTGTAATCCCAGTGCCGGAGAAGTGGAGACAAGCGGATGGATCCCTGGAGCCCATTGGCCAGGTAATCCAGCTGAACTAATAAGTTCTGGGTTCAAGGAGAGACCCTGTCTCAATAAATAAGGTATGGAGCAATGGAAGAAGACATATGATATTGTAGTCCCCCATCCACGTGTATATGTGCATCCGCACACATTTGACACAAACAAACCTGTATATGCACCACAAATGCACACACACACACACACACACACACACACACACACACACACACAGAGAGAGAGAGACAGAGACAGAGACAGAGACAGAGAGAGAAACCTGATGGACAGAGCCAAGAATACTTAAATAAAATTTATTTCAAATAAAAAAATAACCAGACAATTAACACAGTGCAGACTCTTTCTCTTTTCTATTACATCATCAATAAAAATGAAAAATGACTGAGGTAATCCTATAACCTATGACCAGAAGCAGTGTGATAAACTCCTATGACTACTGGGGCACCTTTAATCTAACAGCCTTGTAGTTCAGCCTTACAGTCCAGACTCAGGGGCTGTCTGCCTGATGCCAATAGTCAACTTCTTCCCCAGCAACACTGGGGTTGAAGGCTCCTATGGGGTGGTTTCAATAAACCCCTTTGATGAGGCCTCTTTGCTTTCCTCCCTTCTGGCAAGAAGCCATTTGTTGCCTTTATTGGGCCATTGTGGGAACACATGGATCACACCATGGAGCCCAGATACCGACTCCAACTTTGCTAGTTAAACAGATCAGTATTTAACTTCTACCCTCACCCTGTAGTGACTGTGGTAGCCCTGGATACGGTCTCCTCTGTAAAATGAGGATAATGTAGTTAAATGTACCAATGCTATAAAAAGCAGGTAAAATAAAGAATAGGTCCTGACATCTTGTGGATGCTCCCAGAAAATATCTAAGTACTTCAATTAATTAAAACATTGCATGATGTTGTTCAAGGTATAGTGTCAGTAAGAGAACTTAATCAGAAGAGAATAAACATCCAGAAATTCCATGGATACATATTTCAGCCCATTTGGGGGGACAGAAAGTCCTCTGCTTTTTTTCAGATTCAGTGTATGAACCCTAAAAGACCACACAGTCTCTCGTCACTGATGTAACATTGCTTTCTCTTGGTGCTTACCTCTCCCCTGAGTTTCAGGCTGATTCATGCAACTATCGGTGTGTCCACCTGAGTGAACACATGGCCCTCACTTCCAACCTGGTAAGCCTCGTGGTATGCTACTCAGATCCTCCTGGAGAATGAAGGGTAGCTTTTGCAAGTACTGCTGTCAGGAGACTCAGTTACGAATCAGCTTTTAGCACTGTTTCAACTAATGATATCTACCTTGCCCAAGACACCACTGACTTGGGGGTAACCCACAGCCAATGACACTAAATGACAAGCTGTAATTTATTTATTTATTTTTTAATTAAATTTTAATTAAATAAATAAAATATATTTATTCTGTTTATTGAAACAGAAGACAGATTATGAGGCTTATCCTCTCTTCATAACCCTCTGCAAGACCAGCTAAGGCATCATTCTACCCTTATATAATTCTGCCTCAATCTTTTTCTTTCTTTTCCTTAGTTGATGTCAAGTTTAAAGCACCCTCAAGTAGTACCTTTTGCTTCCTAAGGTACTTGGAACACCCAACAAATCTATGATAAATTCTAGAACCTTCTCTTGTATCTCCTGCAGTAAAGTTTAGCTGGTGACATATCCCCCTCACCTGGCTGAATCAACTCAGAGAAAAATCACTATAGAAGATCTCATCGTAAATGCCTCTTTTTAATTCACTTCTCTGTCAGCTCTTTCAGAGTAAATTCCAAGATTCTTGATACTACGTAGGAGTCTCTACGTCTAACCTCCATTCATTTCTGTAGCTTCATCTCTTCACTCTTGAAGTGCACCCTGTTTTCCAGAAACCACAGAACTTTGAGCTCCTCTTTCACATCCTGCTGTTCTTATTCATGTGTTTGCCCAAATCATAGCCTCTCCCTGGAATGATTATCACCATTTTTGACTTTGGAAATGCCAAACAATCCTTAAGACTCAGCTGCAGCATTATCTTTCCTGAAAAGTTTCTCACGCCATCTATCATGTCCCCAGTCATTCCAAGAGTTGCTGTCCACCTCTATTACTGCAATTATAAAGTACATTGTTGTTATCTGTTTTTATAAGCATCTCCTTTGGACTCCTTGGGGGTGATCAGTCTGTGCATCAGTCCAGCCACTGTCTGCACTATAGCATCTAATATATTGATGTTTCACCAATGAGATATTTGATGAATAATAGCTTTAAATAAATATGACATAAATACGTACAACTTGTATGCAAGCATGCATGCATACACACATAAAGAAACTTAAACTAGATGTGAGTCCTAGTTGATTGTGAGATCCTGACATAGGAATGGGATAACACAGGGTGATCTTTTGGGTTTGTGTGTGTCCCTGTGTGTGTATGTGAGGTATATACAAATGAACACCAGAAGAGGATATCAAGTGTCCTGCTTTATCACTCAGCCCCTTCCTTTCAGAAAAGATCTCTCATTGAACCTAGCTGCCTGGAACCAGGAAGTCCCAAGGATTCTCCTGTCTTCTCTCCCCTACTGCACAGCACTGGGGTTATGAGTGTGTGGGTGATCACACACAACGTTTTAATGTTGCTCTGGGGTCTAACCTCAGGCCCTCATTCTTGTGCAGCAAGCAGTCTTAACCACTGAGCCATCTCTCTAGCTCTGGAAAATGTTTTGGATGGACTTACTTGTGTGTTAACAGGATGTGGTTTAGTTCATGTACTGTTTTAATGATAACACTTTGCTATAAAAAGTTAACAGTAACAATCTCAGACAAATAAAAAAAAAACAGGCCTCAGGGAAAATATAAGCACAAGTGTCTGCCAGCTCTAGTCTCTTTCACTTTCTGAGGCTACCCCATCATTCTCCCTGCCCCCGTGTTTACACTAGCTACAATTCTTCTCCCCTTCCCTCAACATTGGCAACTCTGTATTTCTTCACTCTAATCACATTCTCAGAGAATAAAATGATTATCTCTTGCCTCCAATTCCCAGTCGGAAAGAACGTGATTGGCTGTGTTCTAGTCAATTGACCTGCAATCTTGTCACTAGGGAGTGGAAATAAGGAGTCATTGCATAGGCAGGGTTGGGTTGTATCTACCTATCCAGAGTAACAGGCATTCATCAGAGCAAATGGAGGTTATAACATTACCAGTATCACACACACACACACACACACACACACACACACACCATCATGTTGTTGTCAGAATCCTAAGACATTTTACACTCCATTTTTAACCTGGTATCAACAGATAAGAAGAAGTAATGGTACCTAGACACTCACACATCATTACCTATAGGACAAAATAACACCCTTAAGAGAAGGATGCTGTAACAAGAACATAAGAAAATAGAAAGGAAATTAATTTTTCCAAGGTGAAATGAATGCTTAAATATGCCTGTTTGCCATAAGAAGTGTTTTCTCTTCTGGTTTATGGTTTTCTCTTTACGTTTTCTCTCTTTGCCTGGGCCCTCATGACTTCATGGCCATCTCTGACTGGCCATTTTCTACAGAATTGTTCTTCTTTTAGATCTTGAAAAAGACAGCTCCTACATGACAACAGTGACCCATTCACTTAGCCTGACAGCATGAGACTGGAAAAGGCACATGGTTTGCTCACCCATAGCTCCTCCAGTTTGTGGTATCATTGTAAGGTTTAAGCTTCAAATTCAGAGGGCTATCAACCTTGACATGTTGCCCTGCTTCATCCCAATGAGACGGGTGAGATGGAAGCTAGAGTACTTTCCTGCCATGTGCAAACGTTCAGTAATACTAAACGAGGCTTCAAAGGAAATCAAATTATGTGCAACAGAAGAAAGAGGTCAATACTGAACCACGAATTACCATGGTGAGATCCAGGGCATTGTGACAAGATATAGCAAAGAGAATAATGAGTTAGGAGACTCAGGTTTTAGTCGTGTATTTTATTAACAAAACCTTTAATTTTAAGCAACTCATTGAGCTCTTTCTTATTTCTTCAGTGAAGAACCCATTCTTTTTCTTTAACCTCTCTGGGCTTGACCAAATGAGATATTGGAAATGAATGTCATTAGAAAAATGCATCTTAAAAAAAACCACATGAACACCAGCTCTAAATATTCTATTTTCTGCATTGTGTTACAGGCATGTCCGGGACTAATACTTGCTCAAATTTGCTGCTGTCGTTTTCCAAGTATGAAGCCCCCTGTGAAGAATCCTGCTGGTTTCTTTGGCCCTTTACCTTTAGTTAGTTTGTTTTGTTTTGTCCTATTCTGATTTGTTTGATCTCATTTCATTTTTATTATTCTTTAGATACTTGTTTTCTAGCTAGAGACAGAGAGGGTATGGATCCAGATGGGAGGAAAGGTGGGAAAGACCTTGGAGGAGTTGAAGGAGGAGAAATCATAATTAGAATAAATTGTATGAAAAAAATCCATTTTCAATAAAAGAAAAGTAGAAAGAAAGAAAAGAAGAGAGGAGGAGAGAGAGACAGAGAGAGAGAGACAGAGAGAGAGAGGACAGAGAGAGAGAGGACAGAAAGAGAGAAAGAAAGAAAGAAAGAAAAGAAAGAAAGAAAGAAAGAAAGAAAGAAAGAAAGAAAGAAAGAAAGAAAGAAAGAAAGAAAAAGAAAAGAGCCCTTCTGGTTTTCAAATCATGTCTTTGTCCAGATGCATGTTTCCAGCTTCCAAGCTGCTCATTTGCTCATTTCCTGACCGCATTTCTAATCTCTGTAGCTTGCTCTGCACTATGTCTCTTCCCGATCGGTGTCTATAGCACCACCATCTTATTTCCCTTCATCTGCGGATATAATTACCCTAATAGGTTGATGGCCTCTTTCCAAGCCATTACTAGCAATGCAAAATGAAACGCAGTTAAAGCTGGACTCGGCAGCATCCTCCTGGAACTTGCAGATTACAGTTTTTCCTTCTCACAGGGCATCTCAGCCAATTTTAAGGTTGCTTCTCATGGCTGAGAGAAGCCCCTGGTACAACCCAAGACTTTTTCCTTTTAACCAAATGGGAAACAGACCCTGTTTTTTTTTTAATTGCTTATAATAAAATGAATAAAATAAATCAAGTTGCAGCATGCCAACACATGAAGTAGGGCACTTAGCGCTCTGAAAATCATCTAGTGGGCTGTCATCCAGAGATCTCCATTCATAATGCCAGTCACCAGTGCGACCGAGCAGTGTGATTCTGCCTCCCACATGGTTTAGGGATCAGAAAGATCTAATTTTCCAAATAAGCTTCCAAATCCTTGAGTTTTCCTTCCAGAAGAGACCTGTAGCCAAGTTCTTCCATAAACCCGAAGAATGGGATACGTAACTTTGAGGGTGAAAACAAAGTAAGCCACTTTCCTTTGTTGTCTTTCTCGATAAATTGGCTGCTCTGAGAATCCCCCTTCTGCTTCCATTACAACACTTGGCAGTTTCTGAAGAGAAAGAGTTTGAAGAAGAAAATGAAAGAACACCAAGATGAATTCAAGGATGTTGAAGCTTCAGAAACGGTTGCATGTCATATCATCCAATCAGTTTTCTTTTCTGCTTCTTAACTTGGAAATCTCTTTATTCTGTTTATGTTCAAACTGAGCTTGGCATGGAGTACTCTGTTTTATTCTAATATCTAAAATATATTTCTTCAATTTCTTTGTGGATACTCTGAAAATCAACTTTCCAACTCTGGATTTGCCTATTTGCAAATTGTGATTCAATTCCTAAACTGTCGTAAATCCTTGAGTTCCTTTTTCAATGACTACATTAGGGACCATTCCCCGCCCCCCCCCCCTCTGTGTGTATGTGTGTGTGTGTGTGTGTGTGTGTGTGTGTGTGTTCCCCAGACAGAGTCTTGGTGTGTAACTAAGAATAATATCAAATTCACAATTCTTTTGCCTCTATTCCTCCGTGTTGGCACTCCATGTGTGTACCCGGATATCTGGCTCGTTTCTTTTTATTATGTATTATATTCTAAACAAAATAGTTTGTTTTATTTCCTAAGTGAAAAAGGAAGAAAAGTTTAAAAATAGTAATATCTTGTTAGTTATAATATTTGAAAAAGGGTCTCATGTCGATCCTTTTGTGCGTGAAAGAGGAAAACCATGAACTCTGGAGAGCAGAAAGATCTAACTTTCTATCTTTGTTACATCAAATACTTGCTCTTTTAAGCTGGGGAGTGTTCCTAACTCACCTTCTCCTATTGTCTCTTCTCCTATAAAATGAAGATAAACAATAGGCTTATCATGTGTCATTGTGTGGATGAAATGTGCAAATCTACATTCAGTAAGTGCAGTATCTATTGTTGTTAGGGGATCCATAAGGGTCAGTTGTTTCCCTTGTTCTCCATGAACACAGCGCAAATATGTCATCTTTTATTAATATACATAGCTCACTCTCTCACAACACTATTATCATGCAATTATGAACTGCTAAAAAGGAAAATGTCTTCATAAATTTAATAATGATAATGACATTGTACAGTATTCTAAGTGCTTCGTATGCATTATTTCACTAACCCTCCCATAGAAAGCTCACCTCAACATTCTTATTTACAGAAAAAGATACGGAGGTCTACACTGATTGACAAGCTAGTTAGTGGTGAGTCGAGACCTGAATTCAAACAGTCTGGTGCTGGAACCTCACCATGGTTAATAATATGTTCTGTGACCTGATGTGGCAGTGTTTTTGACTGAATTACATATAATGGATTATATACATTGATGCATATAAAGCCATGTACAGAATGCATGCCACATGGTACATTCTTACTACATTGCACATTTTCTAAAGGGATGAAAATAGGTCTTCTCTTGTAATAACCTTTAAAAAATCTTTAGTGAGCTAAAATTACATAATCATAAAATCCACCCATTTAAATCCCCTAGTTTACTTGGTTTTAAAGTGTCCTCCCAGAATTGTGCAAAGAGTACTGTGATCCAAGTGTAGAACATCTCATCATCCCAGAGATACTATATTTTCATAGACTAGGTTATTAAAAGGAAATAATACATATTAAAATGACAATCTCTCTTACAATGGTAGTTGAATTGCAATATGATGCAGTTTCTCTAGAAAACAATTTGTCAATTATTAGATAGAAATTATTTAATATTTTTGGGTATTTTGTTCCAGACAAAAAAAACTCCAAGTGAACATACATAGAGACACCAGCACATCAGGACTTATTGCAGCACTATTCACATTAGCTAAGTTATGGAGCCAGCTTGTATGTCCTCTCATTTGGTTACCTGCACAAGATCAAGCTAGCCTACAGTCCAGCCTAGATAGAGGAGGAGTGCACAGACCATACCCTGTGCATAGCAGGGGAGCTATTTGCAGTTGGTGGCTACTAGGAGAGGAAGAGTCTATTCCCCACCCCCCACCCCCGACCCCCAGGGAGTGTAGATGTCCATTTTGCAGTGAATGGTCATGTGATATGAGCAACTCTAATCAGACTTGGTGGGTTTAAAAATAAAACATGACTTTGTTGGAAAGGGTTTAAGAGGACTTGGAGGAAGGTAGTAATGGGGTCCATATGATCAAAATGTACACATCTATGACAGTCTCAAAGAATGAATGAAAATATTATAACAAAAGGAAGGGGGAAAAGTAATCCCAGTTCTTAACATATTATACCGAGAAAGGTGACAGATTCTTGAAAACATTTTTAAATGTTTTAGAGAGGGAAATATTGTAAAAAAAAAAATCTGGAGACGTTAATTTATTTCAGTTATAAAAATGATCACAAAGTCGCAGCAATGCACATTTCCTCAAAAATGAATGTATGATTTTATTTTGTGGATAGCCACAGTAACAATAATGAAAAATAAATTATTCAATGCATAAGTCCAGAAGCTTGTCTAAATATTTTACATGTGTCAACTTATTGAATTTTCCAAAGGCTATAGTTAATAGTTTTATTAGGGTCATTTCTCAAATGAGAAAATTGAGACATATTGATTTTATTTTGCTTTATTGAGTACACAACAGGTTAATGGTGGAGTTACAGTTAGAACTGATGAATAAGTAGGTGGTCATAAATTGCATTTTAAACTCAAAATTAAATAAAGTATGTGAATTACTCTATAATTTAAAAATGGAAAATGTAAGCCCCAGTGCTAGTCATTTCCTCAATCATCTAGTCATAAAAGAAGAAACAATCCAGTTTTGTTAGAAACAACATAAAATTTCAGTTACCCAGGGTTCAACTGGAGGGCAAATTATTTTGAGTATACGATAATTGATTTTCATAGTGATGAATTGAGTAGAAAGGTAAGGTCCTTTGGTCCACACCAAAACAGGGAGGGACTGGAACAGAGACTTCCATATAAACTTGGTCTCTGGGTGAAGAAAAAAGGTAGGCCAGGGAGTTGTCATGAACACAAGGCTATGGTATGAAGTTTTGTTGACTTGGTTCATGTTCATGATGGAGTGTTATGGGAGAAGTCCCTTCATAATGAATAACACAGAGCGACCCCCACACAAGCTTAGGTGCTGTTTTAAACCTCTAGGAATTTCTAAAGTCAAACATTTAACATTAACAATGGGCAGGATAAGGGTACCACTGGGTTATCTACTACAGTGCAAAACAATGGACCAGGGATCATTAGAATCTTTCAGGAAAAATTTCATGTAGTGTGAGTTGACAAAATTTAAGAAGTATATTTAATGCACCAAGTCCCTTAAAATTTCATAAAACAAAATAAATGTGCAGATAAAGTCAACATGAAGTGATGACATCTCCACATTTCTTCAGATACTATGTTAGTCCTCAGGGAGGAGGCTTCCAGGCCAATGTAAGCTTGATTTCTCCAAGTCTTGTGTCTAAAGTATATGTGGTGTGTGGTGTGCGCTGTCTTCAGCAATAGTATATCACCTCCAAGTTCTGGGAGGCAATCAAGAACAATGGCCAACTACTTCAAGGGATGTTTCTCCTGCTTGGCACTGGGATTTTTGCTAAGCTAGTCTGTGGCTCTTGAGGGGAGTATTATCACTCCACGTGGTGGTGAACTAACTCTTTGTCTCTCCATATAAGTATTTCTCATCATTGTCATCATAGCTGAATTTTTATGAAAATTGTCAAGGGAGAAAAGCAATCAATAGTCATACCTAGCTGTAAAGCCTGTAGGTAATGACTAGCCCCACAAGCTATTTCAATGGTGCAATAGAGACTTACAACTTAGTGGTAACTAACAGCTGTCTAATTGGATTATGGCCCACTCTCTCATATATAGTGTCTTCTATATATGAGAGAGGAGCTTTGCCCATGAAATATGAATAATATGACTTCTAAACCAAACCTAAATAATGATAGCACTATTTGACATACAAGCACAGATGAGGGAAATCTCATCAGTCCCTAACCCTAGATGAAAAACTATACACAATCCATGGCTGTTCAGAGAGGAAGAATTAGCCTTCTCCAGGGAGGAACCCCATGGTTGGTTCTCTAACCCTACATTGTCAGCACTAAATGCATATACATGTGAACAACACTTGAGCAACATCAAATGGGCTCAGCAGTTTGTGTGTGTGTGTGTGTGTGTGTGTGTGTGTGTGTGTGTACATATATGTAAAATAATAAAGAAGAGGTTAGGAGTTTGAGAAGGAGTGGGGAGAGTACATGAAGATCTTAAGGGACAGGGAAGGGTGGAACTGATGCAAAATTATAAAAAAAAACCAAAATTCTAAATTAAGAAATTCCCTATCCTAATGCATAAATAGAAGAAAAGCATAAAAACAGAAAAATTAAGCTTTGTAAAACAAAAAATGGAATAAAAATATATAAAAGGAAATTTATATTATCTGAAAATGGGATAAAATAATGAATAAAAAGAAATCAAATGCTCAAAAATGGTTAAACAGGGGGCTCTCATTTAAAAAGGGCTGAACAGTGCTTAGTCTTACTACAACTTGACATGCCATGTTTTGTTGATACTCATAGGAGATCTGCCCTTTCCTGGATGGAGATGGAAGAGGAGGGGATTGGGGGTAGGTGGGTAGAATGGGAGAGGGGGACCGGGAGGGGAGGATGAGGCTATGGCTGGGATGTAAAATAAATAGATGAATTAAAAAACATAAAAAGGGTTAAACAGAAGATTATATGCATCTGAAGAGGGGAATCTGTGAGCTGAAAAGGAAATATAACTAATTAACCCTCTCTATGGCAAAATCAGGAGTGGTAAAAACATCTGGATATTAGAGAGGCTGCCTGCCATAAAGTCAAAGAACTCTCAGCAGGAATGGAGAAGGGGTGAGAGGTCACATAAGTCTTTGACATTTCCAGAATCCTCACATTTGGAGAATGCATTGGATTCAGGGAAGGAAAAACAAAATACCTAATCCCTTGCTAATACTGCAGAGCTTGAAAGAAAAGCATCATGTTAAAGGTACTCACAGAGAAAAGAAGGGTTAGCTGCAAAGAATAATGATTGTGGAACCATATTAGGCTTTGAGAGACCACTGCCATCTTTAAAGAAATACCAACATCATGGAACACAAGGTAGGTGGTTAGCATGTGTCATTTACTTTATCACTAACATGTAAATGAAAATGGTTTCCCAAATCTTCTACTCCGTAACTTTGCAGTGTATCAGAATTCTTTCCATGTGATGAGCTTTGTTCTGAAAATGCACTGTCTAGAAGCTTTATGACCCAGAAAAGGTTAGTTAATCTTTCCATTTCATTTTCTTCATCTATAAATAGGAGTCCTAATGGGTTACTATGAAATTTTATGTCTTAAGTGAAATGATACATATAAAATATCTAAAATTGCTGGGGATACAGGAAGCAATAAATGTCATCTACTATTACTATCACAGTTTATTGTATGATCACAATGTCTCTGTGGAAGAGGCTTTATTTCTGTTTTCCATGGGACTTGTCTTATTTGATAGTTAACACCCTATCCTGAATTACAACTAGGTCTAGGACTGAAATGTGTGTCTCTTGGACCTTAGTGTTCTGAGTTCTCTTCTCAGTTACTACTCTTACACAAAATGGTTTTCAGTAAAGGATTTATTCTGGGCTGTGCACTGCAGAAGATAACATGTCTCTAGACCTTTCAGAGGTTCAAATAATCCCTTTATATACACTGGCCTGTTGGAGGTGGATCACCTACTCTCCAGCCAGTAAATATTAATGCTGCCCGGGATTTCTATTGAGCTGTGCATTGCTGTATCTGTAAGGGAGACCAGAAAATGCAGTTTTCAGTCTGGACATATTTTATTTCTCAGAAAAATCAGATGTGCCTTAGAAAGAGGTGAGACAGTTGATTATTGGTTAGACAAATGCCACAGCATGAAAGAGGTATGATGTAAGAACCAGGTGGAACCTTTGGAAGAAAGGCCACCAAGAGCATCTAAAATGTCCTGCCAGTTCTCCATAACGTTCTGAAAATACAGCCTGGGCTGACATCTGGTTTTGCTCAGCTTATGCCTTTAGGTTCCTGAACATGCCGTACTTCGTCTTTCACTGATCTCTTCTTGGACCCGATGTACTGCCCTCCTCACAGCATACATTCCTACCACCATGCCTCATATCCATACTTTGCAAAACTATCTCAAATGTGCAATGAGGTTATGAGGGGCTCTCTCTTTTCCCCAAGTTCTGGTTTGGTTCTCCATCTGTCTGTCAGTGAATCTCTGGGGTTCACTGGGCACCCTGCCATGACAATGTCTACCACATTGTGTTTTAAGTTGGGGTTTATGGCCAGCCTTTCTTTCTCCTGCTCCTCAAACCATTCACACCTTAAAAGATAGAAAAGCTATTTTTACGAGGCTGGATATGAAGTGTGCTAATTTGTCTTCATCAGTTGTTCATACAGTATCTAGCATTTGCATGAGAGCAGTAAACGTTTGTGGTATACACAAATTAACAAATTTTTATTCTGAGCATATCAATAATTCATAAAGAAAAGTAGTATATAGAGACAGCAATGATACCTGTCATTTCCTGAGGGTCTTAAAAAGGCATGCTGAGAGTACAGGGTTACAGAGATTTTCTTTTCTTTTTCTATATTGTATAACTATTATGGTCATTTTATAGGATCCTGGGTATGAAAAAGCTACTAAATGTTGAGCAGGGACTCAAACCCTAGTATGGCCGTGTCTCCTTTACAATTTACATCCATAAACTTCATGCTGAGGCTGACAGACGGTCTTGGCCCTCATTGTCTGTCCTGAGGAGGTGTTCCACAGGTCTCCAGAGCTCAAGTCAGCTAGCTGCCTGGGAGGATGAGTCTTGCTAACTCAGTGAGGGGTAATTTATCTTGTCCAAAGACAGAAAGAGATGAAGGAAGGGAGAGGCGAGGGGCTTTAGTTTTGAGACGAAGAGGAAGCAGAATGACAAATGAAATAAACTGAGAATCCCACATCAGAGCAACCAGAGAGCCAATCTCAGACAGGCAGTCCATTCATCAACACTGTTCTGACAAGCAACTAATTAAATCTCCCTGGGGAGAAGTTTCCCATCTTGACTCAGGGCAAGTGCTGAGGCCTAAGCCTGCACAACACATGGAGCTTAGACAGGACAGCTTCCCAGATGGTCTGATAATCCCTCAGTAATCCTGACACCCAAGTCCCACTGGGAAACGAGCAGAGGCAGTGGATTATACAGAAGGAAAACAGCATAACAAGTAACTCAAAGGCCTGCATTTAGCGAGCACTTGAAGTCAATTTCAAGAAACAGAATGGTTATTTCATAGGATATTCTAAGAGAGTCTGATGGAATAGATAGATAGTATCCTCTTCTACAGATAAGGGACCCATGACAGCGATTTTGGATTCTCTGTGCCTGTCACTCAGCTCCAAGCCCGTATTCCTTTCATAATTTGTGTTGGGCTCAAACTTTGCCACTGTGTGACTTGGGATCATGAACCAGCTAGTTTCCTATTTAGCTTCCATAACGAGAAGGCCAAAAATGGAGACCAGAAGGCCAAAGAAATGGAAGCAGACTTCTTGGTTTCTCTGTCCTGACATCATCAGCCTTGTGTAATAGCTATAATCTCCGCCTGCAGCGGCTTTTCCGAGTCACTCCTAGTTCTGTCAGACCCACTCAGGTGACCCAAGGCAGCTGGGTGGCGCTGCCTCCTCAGAAACCCAAGCACTCACCCTGCAAGGGCAGCCTTACCTCTTTGTACACTCTGCTGTGGGTAGCTGCTGCTTCCTCTGGTTGTAACAGGACTGATACCCGTTTAATCATCTCTCTGTATTAAAGCCCTTCTGGCTGAAACTCTTGAAAGGCTGTCTGTTTGGTGACTGAACACAGATTGACACAGATATATGAAACATCTTGTTCAATGTCACGTAGCCAGTGACCGTTGTGGTCGTCATTAAATCTATGTTTTCCACATAAGTTGAGACAGACAGCTTTGCTATGGGGAGCAAAGACCACAGTCAATATACAGCCACTGAAATGAATCAGTGTGTATGTTTTTACTAAAATAGTAACATGTGTACCCTGCTTCTGTCATCATTTCAACATTTGAAGAGAAAATACAGGTATGGGTGTAACTTTTCAGACAGTACAAGCTCAATTTCAGCTCTGCCATGTAACAGCCACATAAAGCTTAGCAAGCTATTGAAGCCTGCTAAGACTTATTTTTCTATCTATGACATATGGTACCTCAGTTCTGTTGTGATGATTGTTAGCATAGTATACATGTCAAGAACTTTGCAGAGTTTCAAATTGTTTTACTACTTATACCCTAAAAGTTAATCTGTTATTATTTCACAGATACTGGCAGAAAACAGGAGTCTCATGGTTAGGGACAAAGAACTTTCTCACTCAAGCAAAAGCATTAGACAACACTTCTCATGGTTGTCATTGGTTGCACATGACCCCCAGGTCTCATGGGGATCCCATCATAGATGGCTGCACACATAATAGGTCTGCTACAGAGTAAGATTGCCAAGCTTGGGAATTCACCATTTTTATGGTAATAGAGAGCAAGACTGAATGCCTTATCTGGAAAAATATTACCCCAGGTCTCATGATTTTTTTCATGGAAAATAAAAACAGGAGAAATAAGAGCTATTGAAGATTTTCATTTTCAATGTAACCAGCAAGACCATGTAAGGACACTCAAAGCCTAGGTAGCCTGCCTCTCCCACATAATTTACCAACAACTGACTAATTATAGGAAATGGTAGCTGCCATCACAAATCTCACAGAATTCAGTCACAAAATAACACCTGCCCTGACATATAGATGTAGACACTAACCAGAGAAGTGAATGACTTATTCAAAGATAATATGGTTTGGGGACCTGATGGTTGTGGGTTCAATAATGAGAAATGATGAAAAGGCTGCTCATGTCATCTGTTCAGGCTGCTGGATGAGATTTAGCGCTCAGGTCTAGTGTCTACAGAATTCTTGAACCTGAAAGCTAGGGACTGCTAGACAAAATGAGAACACACTGAGCTATGTGCATTGAGGTCCTTGCTTCCCAGTGAACTCCTCAGAGGGCAAGAAGCAGGGGTCGAAGTAGAGGTAGGGTAGGTGAAAGGGGAGGCAAGGAGGGCCTCCATCAAAGCAGATTCACTTTCATTGGGATTATGAACTCTTTCTGATAATTTTTCTAGAGGGAGGGAATGATCTGGCCAAGAGGATGTGTACCTTCAGCCCCGGATAATCAGGAGACTCAGGAAGGAGAATCAGTTCAGCCCATGAATTTGAAACCAGCTTGAATAATATACTAAGACCCCATGTAAAAACTGAGAGTGGTACAACTACAATTGAACTCAAATACCTTTTTCAAGGGAGAAACATAGACTCAGAAAGGTGAAAGGATTTGGCCAAGCTTACAAGTGAGTAATACAATCACTTCTCACCCTGTTCTCCCAGATGTCAGATCCACAAGTGTTCTTTGCATCTGGCTGGATCATCAGTTAAGAGTAATGACTGTTATACAATGGGTTGTCCCTGTAAAAGCAAGCAATACCAAGCTACTGAAAGGAAGTCATGTGCTTAGAATTCTCTGGCCAGACATGGCAATGACCTTCTTACCAGCCACAGTAGCATTATGTCTATAACTAGAAAAGCTTGGTGTCACCAACAAAATGATGACACCAGGTAATGAGCTAGCTGATTCATTCACTATTCCATTCAAATATTTTTTGAAGGCCTGTACACACTGGACACCATGTTAGCTCTCAGGGGTAGAGCTACAAAGACGATCGACTTAATAAGTTAACTGGGAATGTCTCATTCATTCCTTTATCAAAAGGATAAGTTGAGGACTATTGAGTCAATCATGGGTTGGTGCTACTTGGGTGCTAAAGACATTACACTCAAAGTTTCCACTCCCAGGCTAGTGAAGGAGAGTTAGCTAATATTTGTATTACAATATAATCATTATTAAACAGAGATGCACCCAGGAACACACACACAGGTGATGCTCACCCGGCTTTGAGGGTGTGGGAAAGAGGCCCTAAAAACACTCAAGGGGACACAGTGAGGTCTGGAGAACCGCCCAGTCTCCTCACCTGTAACACAGGAAAAAGAACGCCTTGCCCTCGGGGATATCATGCAGGTGTGATGAGACAGTCATGTGAAAGGTCTGTCCCGGTAGGTGAGTGTTGTTAGACCCAGCTCTCTATCTTTTCGTACACAGGAGCTAACCAGGACATTAGGGCTCTCTCTCCTGTGGCTGATGGACTGTGAGATCAGCAGCTCCCAGAGGAAGAATCCTTTGTCTTCAGCTTTCTTAGCACCAGGTCCCAGCAAGTAACTGACTCAGACATCGGCCTTGGAAAGCACCCCACACCACTAGCCACTTCATTAGGGGATTTCACCCTGTGGCTAAGAATACGCCAAACACAATTTTTCTCTAAAGTGATTTCCTCTCCCACCATCTCTTCCCTCACCAAGTGATTCATGGCTCACTGAGAGCCTTTTTCCTTCTCACCCATCTGGCCTTCCTACCTCAGCCTGCAGGGAGGGTGTAATCCTATGTTTGCAGTTTTGCAGATGGTTTCTATGGAAATTATGACAATATTACAGCTATTGTGAAGCCACATCACTGCTGATTAAACAAAGAGATGAAACTTAAAAGGAGAAATAAATTTGGAATCAAACATCAACCAAGTCCTTGGAGACAATGAATAGTTTTTATGAATTTGTTCCTATCAACAGCAACAATAACAAGCTAATACTGTTTTTGTATAAACAATACAGAGGAGGGTTATTTCTCAAGCCCTTTGTAAAGGATCTACAGTACAGGCAGAAGCAGGCCCCAGGCCAGTGCTCACTGCAATAACCTGAAATAACAGCTGACAATTTCTGGATATGTGTCAGGAGGATTGAGGTATATTGTTTGAATAACTGAATGTCCCACTTTTCCACCAGTGTCACACAAGACTGGGCTATAATTACGCATGATTGGGCATGGTTTGTCAACTACCTTCTCAACCAGAAGAACTGTGAAGTGGAAATGCTTATGTAGGGAGGAAGAACAGTCAGCATCCATCAGTAGATCTCAAATGTGGAGACGATAAAGAGACAAACCACAGACGGCACCTTCCAGGTGCAGATTCTCTCCTCCGTGCTTCCTTACTTTTCTGAGACTGGCATGAGAGGTTTAATGTTCTTCTTTGTATCCATATACATTATTTATTTCGACTTTATGTATATTAATGTTTGCCCGAATGTGTGTCTGTTCAGCATATACATTCAGTGCCTTAAGAGATCAGAAGAGGATGTCATATCCCTTGGGACTAGAGTCACCAACAACTGTGAGCCCCATGGTTGCACACTGGGAAGTGAACCTGGGTCCTTTAGAAGAGCACACAGTGTTCCTAATCACTGAGCCACCTCTCTAGCCTCTGCGATTCTTTTCCTTTCCAAAAGAAGTTCATTATTATTGTTATTATCATTATCATTATTATTATTATCACTATTATTTTGGTTTTTTGAGACAGGGTTTCTCTGTGTAGTTTTGGTGCCTGTCCTGGATCTCACTCTGTAGACCAGGCTGGCCACGAACTCACAGAGATCCGCCTGGCTCTGCCTCCCGAGTGCTGGGATTAAAGACATGCGCCACCACCACTCGGCGAAGTTCATTATTTTTAATCTAAACTAATTTAATTATGTTATTTTGGTGTGTAGATGTGTGTGTGTGTGTGGGGGGGCTGGGGTCATCAGTAGGTATGGCCAGGCCCAGTTTGTATGTGGGTGCCCGGGGATATAGGTATTTGAACTCAGGTCCTCAAACTTTCACAGCAAATGCTTTACCCTCTGAGCCATCTCCTCTGCCTTGCACTGCTTTTATTCAATTAGAAACGTAACTAAAGGACAAGGAAGACATAGAAGGAAATATGGTCCCCACTATCTTTCCACTCAGAAACGTATCACTGATAAAATTTTGTTAAGTTCTACTCAGTTTATTAAAACTGTAGCTGTGTTTGGGTTTGGAGGTATAGATTGATTTCAGCTTTGGGCCCCATGAGGATTATGAATCCTTTCTAAATTATAGTTTTCCTACCCAAGGAACTGATAAGGTCTTCTTTCTGAAGACTGGGAGAGGGGATCAGGTGGAGTGCTTTCTCACATCACTCTGCAACATCATCTGTCACGGCTCTGTAGTTTGGGTCATCTGTGTCTTTTTTTATTTATAATTCTGTTACTTAATATTTTCAGTTATATTGCATGTTTATTATTAAAATCCTATAGGGTGACTTCTTCAAACACAATCTCCAATTCTTCTTCATTTCCTTGTGTTATTCAACAGAGGGATTTGACTAAACTGATGTATACCAAATACACTGAATATATTTGACTTGAGTGAACCCTGCAGAAGACAGCTAGTAGCATGGGATATGTTCTCTCATGCAGGGTAAAGCTGAGAGAGACTGGAAAGACTGCTCACACGAGGAGAAGGACATTTAGGTCAAAATTCCACCCTTTCATAGGTATTTTCTATTAATTGTGTAAATTAATACACACCAAAAACTTTCATCATGAGTGAGACTTTGACCTGAGGTCTCGTCCTTCACACATGAAGTGGGTATAACTATTCTCAGTGGGTCCCTCTGAGAATGTGTGTGGATACAACAAAATTAAATTAGTAAACACACAGAACTTTACAAAGTGCCTGACCCACTGCTCTTCACAATGAGTAAAATGTGGAAAGAATCCAGTGTTTATGGTGGAAAAATAAACTCGGCCATACCCATATGATAGGACATTATCCAGCTATAAAAATAGAGTACTGATCTATCAGAGAACACAAACTGATTATGAAAATATTACATTAAATGAAAGAAAAGAAACACAAAGCATACGCATCACACAATCTATGCATGTGGAATAGCCAGGATAAATAATCCATAACAAGATAAAGCAACTAAGTAGCTGTTGGAGGCTAAGGGAAGAAAGAATGGAGAGTGAATGTTGAAGGGCATACAGTCTTCTTTCAGGGGTTATTGGAAACTTCTTAGAACTAGTTATTTGTCATGATTAGACAGTCTTATAAACATACATTATATCACTCAAAGGTAATTGGATGCTGTGTGTATGTATTACCACAATTAAAATGCAGTGTTTTCATATAATAAGCACTTGTTTTTATTTTCATCCTTATTTCCCTCTCAAGATTTTATTTTATTTACAAGTTGAGTGAGACAGTAAGACCAAACTTTGAAACTGAAATTTAAAGTTGCTTCTCGTCTAGCACACACAATCTAGTTGGGTGAATCTGTTTCACGCTGCCTATCTCTCTGAAGTCACCAATCTTCTGCTTTCCTCATCTTTTGACCTGAAGAGCACCTCGTGCTCCTCTGAGCCTTCATATTTGAAGGTGCCTTTACTTTTTTATCCAGTCTTTTCAAGAACCTCATAGATTGGTGAGTTGACCCACACAGGGGAAAATGACAGACGCTCAGTGAAAATCTGATGGACCCATGAATGAGCCAAGAAACAAATGAAAGAGCCAATAGAGAGTCATTGATTCTCACTGACTGTCCCCGGTAGTCAGTCCTAGCTCTGGCTGAATTTCTGATCTAGGACAAGTCTACTAAACAGTGAACACACATCTAATGGGTCAGCATCTCACTCTCCCAAAGGAGACTCTTTCCCTACAAAGTGTGAACCACATGTATTGAGTGAGCTGTTATTTCAGCTCTCCAAACTCTATTTCTTGACTCAGTAGACATGTCTTAGGTGTGAGTGAGACTAACCTTGTCTCCATCCACTTAATGATATCATGTACTGTGCATAACTCCAAGAGGATTTCTTTCCATGTACCTCTTCTCCTTGCAGCGCAGATATTTATAGCCTTCCAAGCTCTCCCTTTTCTAGCATCCTAGCAAGGCTTTGTATTCAGCCCCTCCTTCCTAAGCACGCAGACTTCCTTTATTTGTTTCTTTCCCTCTGTAATTTACAGATAGTCCTCTTCGACCTCCCCCATTCTCCTGTCTTTGTTTTTCAACAAATCTTGTTTCACTTTATAAATCTGCATTCTCTGAATATTTTGCATTTTTCTCCTCTTCAATAAATGAAGGTATGTATTTATTTTTTTAATTTCCCCTTCCAATCTTAGGGATCTGAAAGAGGAACAATCTAAAATGCCTTTCAGATTTCCTTGCTCAGTTCCAATGTTTTCCTCAGAGTTCTAAATCTTTTCTTGGAAAATTTGTTAGGGTTTGCTTTGCTTTTGACTACAGCATGCATGCATGTATGTGCACACACACACATAGAGATACAGAGACAGAGATAGACAGACAGACAGACACACACACACACACACACACACACACACACACACTTGTGACTTTTTTATTATAGTCAAGAGAAATACAGGAGATTGACAAACTACCTATAAATAAGCCACTCTTTGTGAATAAAGCATCATTGGCATACAGTTCATATGTGTGTGTGTATGTGTGTGTATGTGTCTGTGTGTTCATGTGCATATTTCTTTCTATAAATATTTTTGCTACACACAATTGGATAATTGAGCACAGATATTATAGCTTATAAAGGCTTAGATGCTTAACTGTTTTTTATGGGAAAAGTTCACAGACTTTTTTCTACACAAATGAAAGACATCATTCATTTACGAAGTCTTGGTTGATAGCATGTATATTGGATGTACTATCTTCATTTAAAACCTTTTATACCCAATCTAAACTTGCCACTCTCACTCCTCGCCCTGAAGTATCACAGAAAAGACTTTATAGTGTACTACAGATTGACTTCATAATTCCCCCTTGGGTAGTGTGTAGAAGAAAACTATATCCCTAACACACTTATGATATATTGTTATTCATCAACTGTGTTTTTCTTCTCAAGCAATGTCCATTTATCACACAACTTTCCATTGCACTGGTTTTATTTATTACGATCTAAGTGCCAGGAAGTGGGAATATCACCCAGAGGAAAAGAACCCCTCCCCAGCCCACTTATAACCCAGCACAAGCATGGCATGTTTTTTCATTAGAATACTTAAGCTTCTTGGAAATAAACCAAATGGCTCTGCTTTCAATAAAGATCATTTATAATAACAGTGTGTGGGACCCTGGGTCCTGTGGACTTGGATTAAGCCCTGTCTCTGGCACCATCCTTTGAATAATACCTACCCTTAGTGAATGTCTTTCAATCAACAAAATGTACCTGAAAGCCACAGAGGCCAATGAAAATGATCACTAGGCAGCTGGGGTGCAGAATGATAACTGTGTGTGTTCCCTTCTCATGTCTCCTTCCCTTTGTTCTAGCTCTCAGCTTCTTCTCTGGATCTCATAGATTCTTATATTTTCCTTTTTTGCTCTGATACTATGACATCCTTGTGGATTTGACCAAACTCTGCTTCCATATTTTGATCTCAGTTCTCACTGCTATGTATTTCACTTTCAATGTTCATCTTAGTTAAACTAGTGTCACATGTTGGATTCCACTGAGCTGTGATGCTTCGTTAACTCCATACAAGAGGAGTAGAGTGGGATAAAGAGAGCAGCAGACATCATTAGAGATCTCATGGCTATTGGAAGATTAATAAACAAGTATTATGAACAACAACTTTGATAATTTAGATGAAAGGGTCCTGTTCCCTCAAAAACACAATTTATCAATCTCACACTAGAAGAAATAGAAAATCTAAGAGAGTAGACCTATATCTACTAAACAAGTAGTATTAATAATTAGTAACCTCAAACCCAAAGCATGAAGACTAAATGGGTGCATTGATGGATTTTCCAAACATATTGAAAAGAAATTATACCAATTCTCCACAGCCAAAGATAGAAACATACATCTCCTAGTTCATTCTTTAAGATCAATGTTATTGTAATACTAAAGACAGAGCCATAGACTACAAAAAGGAAAACCATACACTAATATTTCTTGTAGATATAATTCAAAAACATCTCAATGTAAATTAGAAAATCAAATACAATAATAAATGAAAATAATAATTATATAACACAGTGAAGTGTTATTTACATCAAATGTGCAAAACTTGTTCAACTTTTGAAAACCAGTTAATGCAGTACATAGTTTCATCAGGGTAAACAAGAGAAGAAATTACATAATTATATGAATAAATACAAGAAAAGCAATTTACAAAACCTAGTATTATTCATGATAAAAACTGAGAAAACTGCAAAAGAGGAAGAGCATGGGTAGGCTATGGGGAGAGAAATGGGGAACATGGAAAAATTACAGGTATGCATCTACCTGAGCTGTAGGAGTTAATTACACTGCATCCAAGTAAGACTGATTATATTGTTTTCCTTAAAGGTTAATTAATCATAAACAGCTGAGTATACAGCATGTAAGCAGAATGAGTACATAGTTATAAATGATCTCAAAGCACATTATTGATTTGGTTACAGGTTGGGTGAAAGTTTGGTTTGTAAAGGCAAGCTACAGTTAGCACTATTCAGAAAAGTCATTCCCATAGAAATAATCCATCTTTTTGCATTAATGACATGATCATCTATGTAGAAAATAAAAAAATTGCTCAAAAATTCTTCCTGACAGAAAGTATACAGGAGTCAAGATTTATGTATGAAGTCAATTGCTTGCTTGCTTTCTTGCTTTCTTTTTTTTTATTTTTATTTTTATTTATTTTTTTTTGGTTTTTCAAGATAGGGTTTCTTTGTGTAGTTTTGGTTCCTGTCCTGGATCTCGCTCTGTAGACCAGGCTGGCCTTGAACCCAAAGAGATCCTCCTGGCTCTGCCTCCCAAGTGCTGGGATTAAAGGTGTACCACCTCCACCTGGCTTGCTTTCTTATATAACAGCATTGAACAGCTGGACTTGAATCAAACACTATTATTTACAATAGCACTGCCCAAATAAATTGCTGTAAGTCTAACAAAGTATGTTTTAGTGAATTATAAGATGTAAATGAGGAAAGCTGGTGAAATTCTGAAGAAAAAGCTGAATGAATGAACAAATCATCCATCTCCATAGTTATAAAGACTTGATGTTGTCAACTTATCAGTATATTACTTGATCTGCAGATTCAATGAATGTCTAAATTTTCAGGAAATCATTTTGTGACTATTGCCAAAATTACTGTGAAGTTTATATGGAAATGAAAAAGACCCAGAATAACCAACACATGTTGAAGGATAAGAATAAAGATAAAGAAATTGACCCTCCCTAGCTTTAAAATATAGTACAAAGTTACAGTTATCGAGACAGTGTGGTATTGACAAAAGAGCAAATATATTGATCAACAGATCTCAATCAATAGCCTAGAAATAGATTGACACGTAGTCAATTGACTATTCCAAAGAGGCAAAGACAATACAATGGAGCAAAGTAAGTTTCTTTTCAATACATGGTGCTAAAACAACTGAACACCCATGTGAAAAAAAAAAAAAAACATATGCAATCTTTACTTCATTTGTGTAAATTCATTTCAAACAGCACAGACATAAATGAGAAATGAAAAACTCCAAAGCTCTAAGATAACACAAGGGAAAACACAGACCACCTTGGGAGCGAGGTGGTGCTTTAGAAACAATACCAACTTTGCAATCCACGAAATAACTAACTTGGTAAGATGAGATTCATTGACATTAAGATCTTTTCAAGAAGTTAATATCAAGGCAAGAAGAGAAGCCAATGGGGGGAAAAAAAATTACAAAAGACACATCTGATAGAGTGTTATTCAAAACACAAAAAATTCTTAAAATCCAACAATAAGAACGCAAACAATGTGATTAAAACGTGGACCAAAGCCCTTATCAGATTCCCACAAAAGATCTACAGATGCAAGGATGCAGATAAAAGAATGCTTCAAATCATTCTGGTACCATTGGAGAATTGCAAGTTAAGCAACAAGATGCCTTGACACTTATTAGATGTAGAAGACTGTCAACTGCAAAAGTTACTCAACTTTCTGAGTAGTAAGATTCTCACTGGATAGCATACAAATTGACACACACTCAAATACACACTTGCCAAATGATTAATCAATTATGCCCCTTGTTATTTACTCAAATGAAAATGTTTGTTCTCACAAGATCTGTTAACATAAGTAAAGTATCCTTATTTATAATTTCCAAAATTTGGGACTACTCTTACTCCTTTCAGTGGTAAAATAAATAATCTATGACATGGCCAAACAACACAGTATTGTTCTGTACTTAAAAAAAAATGAACTATCAACCATGGAGAGACATGGAAGAAACTAACATTTGTATAATTCAGTGGGAAAAAAAAGCCTATATGGGAAGGATAAATAGTGTATTATCCTAATTATAGTCAGCTTCCTACATCTACTAGTCCCCCACCAATAGATAAAGACAGTAAACTTAAGGGACTTGAGTACCCATAGATGTCAATATCCAGGTGGTCCTAGAATCAATTTTCCCAGGATGACTTCATCTGATACACTAGAAAGGTTAAGACTGAACCGTACAATCATTAGTGGTTACAATGGGTCATGGGTAGAGATAAATAGGTACAGCACGAAGGATTTTAGGCACAGTGAAACTATTCTGTAAGATGCTAGAATGGTAGAGAAATGTTTGCACACTTGTCTGAATCTATAGAATGTACAACACCAAGAGTAAATCCTACTGTGAACTATAGACCTTTAGGTGCTAATGCTATGTCAGGATAACTGCATCGACTGTGGGAAATATAACACTCTCCTGTGGGGTAGTGCTAGTAAAGACTCTAGTGTGTACATGGGGACAGAAGTGCATTGAAATTCTGTGTCTCCACCTAAAGTGGCTGAAAGCCTTTGCTAGGGTTTTGTTGTTACTGCCATTTGTTTTGATTTGTTTTGTTTTTGAGTAGCTTAGTCATTTCACCCTACTGTAATAAAACACTACAAAGTATGTGGCATGTAAACAACAGATCTTTATTTCTTATACGTAAGTGGAGCATCAAGGCAGATTCCCTGTCTGGCAAGGGCATACTTTTTGACTTACAGAAGAAATCTTCTGGCTGTGTCACATGGTGGAAAGGCCAAAGCAACTCATGGGATCTTTTTCATAAAGCCACTGAATCCCATACATTCACAAGAGCTGAAGGCCCTATTCCCCGACAACCATCACGCAAAGATGTGTGTTTCAACATACAAATTGGGGTAACAGCAACCACATTCAAACTGTGGTATATAGGAAAAGGGAACTTAACCACAAAAATACTGCATCTTTCCACTAAATTTAGAAGTGTGTGTGTGTGTGTGTGTGTGTGTGTGTGTGTGTGTGTGTTATGCAAAGATGAACAAAAAATCCACTATTGTGTTCATAGAGCTTCTCTGGAAGATTATGAAAAAATAGAGGCTTGTATTTTTTTAATGTTTTCTAATTGTTATCTGATTTATCTTTTTCCCCTTCCTTCCTTTCTTTTTTTGAGATGGTTCTTAGTGTGATGCTTAAATGAGTCCCACGCTCCTCAAGCAAACCTGCTACCTGAGCCTCCTGAATAACAAGAACTGTAGTAATGCACCAGTACATAGTATAATTTGTCTTTTTTTTTCTTCCATGTGTACCTATATAGCTGGGATTCAATAAATTGTCTGTTATAAATTAGTAACAAATGCGAAAGGGTGATTTGGGAACTCTCACATCACTTACAGTGCTCTTTAAACTGGACCTCTTTTTATGTTCTTTTGTTTGTTGGTTGGTTGGTTTTTTGAGACAGAGTTTCTCTGTGTAGCCTAGACTGCCCTGGAACTAGCTCTGTAGCCCAGGCTGACCTCAAACTCACAGAGATCTGCCTGCTTCTGCCTCCTGAGTGCTGGGATTAAAGGTGTGTGCCACCACTGCCTGGCTAAACTGGACCTCTTTAGTCCAATCCCACACATTGACAATGATGAACACAAACCAAAATCTGTTTTCACTCGGCCTTTTAGCAAGTGTTTCAGCTCCACCATTTTGAAAATTTCTCCTATAAACTATTCTGTATGAAGCCTACATCATTAAAGATCTGGGTAACAATGAGCTCATTATTGACAATGCTAGAACGTAACTGTCACGTCTATGTCTCTGGTTTAGAGAACACATGCTTGTAAACACTAGCCCAGTTGAATGGACAAAACCCACCAGGGTAAAGAAAAAAAAAAAAGAACAAGAATTATATTTGTATCTTTTATGATATTTCTTCTCTTCCTTTCACCCCTGGCGCTTGCGCATATGTGTGTGTGTGTGTGTGTGTGTGTGTGTGTGTGTGTGTGTGGTGCAAGCATGGAGGCTGGGGTTGATTTCTGTTTTGTATAGATGGCTAGTGAAGGACCCCCTAGAGTGTGTCTGTTTCTGTGTCTCAGTGCTGGAGTTACAGACACATGCCACCATGTCATGTGAGTACTGCTTTCCAAACTCACGTTCTCATCCATGCACAGCAAGCTCTTTACCCACTGAGTCCTCTCTGCGCAGGACACTCTTATTTTACAGCTTACATTGTTGCTTGCATTCTAGAGTTCTCATACTCTATCAACACAATATTTTGAATATAACATGTTTATACACATGTATACATGTATTTGTATATATAAATATGTGTGCACACAGGTATATAGAATAGCAAACATGTTCAAATATGTTTAGATAAGACCGTCATAGTCAGAAAAGTTTATGCACCATTACCATAGCAACCCTCTGGACCAGCCCCCTCATGTCAGGAAGGAGGAAACTATAGCTTAGAGGTGAGGGAGACAAGTTGGCAAAGGTCCAGCTAGTAACTTGGTTGGGGCTGGAAGCTGAGACTGCTAATAATTGTTCTGGTTTTGTTTGCTCTCCCTACCTCTTTTTATTGTTCTCCTGATGAAGCTGAACTATCTTTCAAGATGCCATGAGGTCACACAAAGAATAGAGATATATTTTAACACTATTTTCCTAGAAGTTTAATTTAGGAAGTTCTAATCCACTCAAGCAGAAGTGGAGGTTCAACTTGTACTCCTCTCCGTCAGTTTTCTCCTTCCGGGAAGCTTTATCTGCATCCCACAGGGACATTTCTACAGAAGGATGCCCAGCAGAAATAAATCATGACCAGTATCAGCTCCAGGAGTCGCTGACGGAAACCCTAACAGACAGCACTCCAGCCATCTTACACATTATAAGAGCAGTCAGCAAAACCCAGTTTCCAGGGACCATTAGTTTGAGGGAACCCTGCCAATTGCAGCATTACTTAGAAGACATGTTTTGTATGTTCCTCCAAACCCACTGCCAAACTTTCCAACAGTGCTGAGGGGTTTCAAACACTTCAGTTTCGGGTGCGGGAACACTGGCTATCCTGTGATCTGGGAAAGCAAGATCTCTTTTCCCTAGGCGACATACATCCTCTCTTGTGTTAGAGTACTTGTACTCTAACTCCTATAATTCATTTGCACTCCTGGGCTTGGGCTCTGACAACCAGGGGCCTTTATAAATCTGCACTTCTATTTCCAGCGATCATCCCTTTTGCAGGGCAAGGAAGAGAATACCAACCAAATTTGAACACTTAAAACTCAGGATGAAAAAACTAAGGGTCCACATATCTTTTTTCGTTGTTGTTCAAATTCTCTCTTCTACCCCCAGAGCCTTGGCTGACTTCATAGGAGAAACATCTTGTACCGAAGAACCTCACATGGGAAACAGGGAACTAGCAATGAGCCAAGATCCCTGGAATTGAGTCAGCAGCAAACCCATGTAATCAACGTGTCATGGCTTTGTTTTCCTGGATAACAAAGCCTTTGAGGTATCATTTGTTCTTGCAGACACCATGTCATAATTCTTCTCCTCTTGGTAATTTTCTTGTTGCTTTGAAAATTACATTTGGGCAGAAAAGCATCTTAAGAAATGATTAAAGTACACTTTTTTTTTAAAACTTAAAATCGCTTTCCTATGCACTTGGTGTCATATCATAAGTGCGAGCCGACCTTGGAAGACTTTGGCAGTGTGAGCATCTATCATGAGAAAAGCTTAAGCACATTGTTAAAATAACCATTTACATGTAGGTCTAGAATCACAAAATTAGCTGGTGTGGTGGCCTAAACCACAAATTGGGCATTGGGCATTGTACAACACAGAAAGCTTTTTACATTTTTATTCTGCCAAATGCTTTTGTTAACTAACCTGTTCACAATTTACTAAAAACACTCATTCCCTTAAGAGGGGTGTGGTGATTAGTAGTTCAGGGCCAAAATGTATCTTGATTTTTTTTTCAATCATATACTTCTCCATAATCTCTTAGTAGATTTAGATGGACTTGGACAAATAAGGATCTTGCATCAACTGTCCTCATGGGCTGAGCAACTCATCCCAAAGCTTCTCTGAATAATGAGCACACGGCAGGACAGCAGTTTTCTAGTGGTGTTGGTGGAAGATCTGTTCTTGCTTGGTGTTATCTTAACATGTCAGGAGCTGGCGCAATGCTCAGGCTAGTGAAATTAGAATAATAATGCTACTTACTGTGTACAAAAAGCACTGATTAGAAAAGTCGGAGTTTGGATTCTGCTGCTCTCTACTTATCATCTATGTGATTTGGAATTATTTGGTGTCTGTTTCAACTGCCTTATACATGCAATAATTTCTTTCTACTATATTATATGAGAAAGTGCCTAAAAGATGGTACTTGCTATCAAGTCTGTAGATGGCATAAAGCTGGCGGGGCTACGTCATAGACTACAGCTTCAAAAGTACTCATCAGTTAGAGGAGGCAGTAAGAATGCTGAATCTACAGGGAAGAAAACAAAATTCTACAGTTCTTTTTTTAATTCATCTGAACCAGATGGGATGGGCCATCTCAGTGTGGCAGAAGCTTATGAAGAATAGTTTCCAAAAGCTTGAGTAACAAGAAGCTTACTATGAAGACAATAAGACACAGATACTTAATCATTAGCTGTAATCTCGTACAACATAAGCATATGCTGCATGTAAATCCAGAAAATTAAGCAGCTTAATGCATTTTGCCATGGCTGCATCCCATCTGGAGCCCCAGGTTCAGCTCACAAGCCAAGTCACTGTCTTCTCAGAAGAAAATTATTACAACACAGCATAGACTGAGAAAGAAATCACAACAGTGGAATGCCCTTACAGGAGGAAGGTAAGAAAACTATGGATTATAAGACTGATAAAGGCAAGATGCTCATGTCCAAGCACTCAGTAGGCAGAGGCAGGGAGGTCATCACAAGTTTAAGTACCTTGACTACAAAATGAGTTCCTAGCTACCCTGGGCTAGAGTAAGACCCTAGAGAAAGTCAGAGGCAGAGGAAGAGATAGACAGACAGACAGATAGATAAACAGACATCCATGTGTTTTTGCTTGTGTGTGTGCCTGTGCACACACACACACACACACACACACACACACAGAGAGAGAGAGAGAGAGAGAGAGAGAGAGAGAGAGAGAGAGAGAGTTTGCCCTCAACATATAAAGAGAAATGAAGTTGAATACATGCTAAATTCTTGTTATAAACAAAGCAGTCACTGTTACCATTTTGTAGATGAGAAACGTAGAGCACAAGGAGACTTAGTTACAGGCTTAAGTTAGATTATTGGTGAGGGGATGAAGCCAACTCCTCCTCCCCCTCTGTAGTCTATCCCTAGTTCTTGGACAGATAGTAGAGCTATTTATAAATTATTTCTAGTCTTACAGGATTGTGGTAAGCGTGTATTCCCCTAGTCCCTCTAAAGCCATGTATCTGCTTTAACCAATGAAAGCAGAGATTTCATAACATTCATTACTTCTGCAAGAAAGTTTCCATGTCCGTGTGCAACTAGCCATAGACTCTTTCCACAGCTGATGAGTGGAGATGAGCTCTCAAGGACAATCATGAACCGAACTTCCCTTTGTGACCCTTGTAGACAGCTGGCGGGTTCGAGAAAAGGAAGAT
>CABHPP010145369.1:0-41714 GCA_902168425.1 Peromyscus attwateri
AGGTGAGAGTTTGAAAGGCAATAAAAAAATCACAAAAGGGTTCTTTTTGTTATTTGTTGTTGTTTTTAATATGATAAAAAGGGATGAGATGGCTCACGGTTAAGAGCATGTACTGCTTTTGCAGGCAACCAGAGTTGGTTCCTGGTATTCATATTAGGCAACTCAAAACTGCCTCTAACTCCAGTTCCATGGGGTCTGACACCCTGACATCCCTTTGTTGTGTGGCAAAACATTTCCTGGGGAGACATAGCACACATGTCTACTCACTTCAGATAGGGATTCCATGACAGGCCAAATAAGGATACCACCAAAGTCCAACTTGGTGGACCAATGAGTTTTACTGGGGTTACATACAAGAATACAGGTGAGGAGTTACTGCACATTTCAGCTATTCTAATCTTTGTGAATTTCCAAGGCTTTTTCTTTCTTTTTTTTTTTTTTTTGAGGTAGTCTTATTATTTCTTATTCTGAGTTTTTCCTTCACTAGGCCACAGGAAAGCAGCTTCCAGTTTGCTATAAAACCACTACTTGTTTTTGATGGTACTTTGTATGAGTTTGTATGGACATCTATATCAGCATACATAAGCACTGAATATGTATTATATGTTTTATTTGTTTGTTTGTTTTGAAATAGGTTTTCTCTGTGTAGCTTTGCGCCTTTTCTGGAACTCACTCTGTAGCCCAGGCTGGCCTTGAAATCACAGAGATCCGCCTAGCTCTGCCTCCCGAGTGCTGGAATTAAAGGCATGCGCCACCACTGCCCTGCTGTGTTATATGTTTTAACTGAGCCTGGGAATATAATTTTCAGTGCTATCTTGAATACTGGCAGCCAACAAAAAAGAAAGAAAAAGTATGAAATATGTATTTTTTAAATGTATTTTTGAGATAACAACGAAACATAACATAAAGGATAAGAAAACAGAACAAAACTCATCAAAGTTGAACAAAACAAGACAACAGAAAAATAAAAGAGCCCAAAGAGAAGGCACAAGAATGAGAGACCTACTTGTTTACACATTCACGAGTCCCACAAAAATACTAAACTGAAAGCTATCGTATGCATGCAGAGGACCTGGTGCAGACCCATGTGGGCCCTGTGACTACATCTTCAGTCTCTGTGAATTTATATTAGCTTTGCTCAGTTGTTTTAGAGGGCCTTGTTCTAATGTCCTCGATCCCCTCTGTCTTCTCAACTCCTGCCTCCACATCCACGGGGTTCACTGAACTCTGTGGGGGAGGGATTTGATGGAGATATCTCCTTGAGAGCTGTGTGGGAACCTGGTTTTGTAAAGTGACACTAACTGTAGTGGGTTATGTGACTGTCTACCCAGTTGTTCCTAAGAGTGAGGTAATGAAGACAGCAAATGATAGAACAACCCCTTCACAGTATTAAAAAAAAAAAAAAGCAAAACGATTGTTGTGGGATAATCTTTTTGTACACTGTAAAGATGTGTCTCTGCCAAGGCACCTTCTGATTGGTTAATAAAGAGCTGAATGGCCAATAGGTAGGCAGGAGAGGATAGGCAGGACTTCCAGGAAGAGATAGGAACTTTGAGAAAAAGAGAGTTGGAATTCACCAGCAAGACATGGGGAGGTAGGATGTACAGTATGGAGGAGAGGTAATGAGCCACATGGCAGAACATAGATTAATATAAATGGGTTAATTTAAGTTATAAGAGCTAGTTGGGAACAAGCCTAAGCTAAGGCCAACCTTTCATAGTTAATAAGAAATCTCATGTCATTATTTGGGAGCCGGTAGTCCAAACAAAGTCTGACAACAAACAACCATCCCATTGCAAAACCCAAGCAAAAAAGATAACAAATAAATATATGTCAGCTCAAACTTGTTTTATTTAATTATGATCAACAATAATGCACTGATTATTATTGTTGATAGTCATGTGACACTGTGGTTTGAGAACAAATTTGAAACCCAGAAGAAATACTGATTACATCCTAGAAAGGAAACTTCAAGTAACAGTGATGTGGTTGTCACAGTTAAGATCTTTCCATCTTTGGAGTGTTGGATTTAATTACAGGTGAGGTTGAATGACGTAAGAATACCCAGACAGCTTTAGGGACAGAAGGGTGAAAGACTGGCCCAATTATCATTTTAAATGAACAAAGTAAACAATACAGATTCATGGTCATAATTACAGGGCTCCCAAGAATGAGGATGCAGAGAGAACTTCATGGCTGTGGAAAAAGCATAATGTCTACAGCATGGTGTTCTGGAGCAGCTACAGCTAACTGATTCCACCTAGAACACCCTGCTGCTGAGGATACTGGTCAAGCTCAGAGGATTTAAGGATGTGTCATAAATAATATAATTATCATAAATATATTTATAAATACATATATAAAATAACTTAAAAATAACATTCAACATTCTGTCTTCTTCTTGAGGTTTGTTACAGGAGGATTTCATCCAAATGATCTCATTGGAATAAAACCCACTGAGGTAGGAAAGATGTAGCTATTGTCCCCTTCCTTTTGAAAATGATAGAGTTAAGTTTTTATAACTCTATCCTACTCAATCAGCAATTTGGAAGCAGAAGGTACACAGTTAGATTGACATCATGGGTCTGTGGATTCTCATTCCAATTGCTATAAAGTGTAGTTTTTAGTTTTCTTTATGCTGTAGTTAATCCATCTGTAATATGGGTAGAGTCTTTTGATCACAACAGCTCTGTTCCTCCTAAGAATGTCATGAAGAATAATAATTAAAGGGATTAGTACTGTGCAAAGTATAGGGTGCTCTTTAAATAACAACATTATATGTCGGGTGGATTGCATTAGGCTTTGCTCTTCTCTCACAAAGAGGGTAAACATTCATTTAGAATTACAAAGGCTCAGCACATGCTGTGCAGGTGACTCAGGGTGAAGAACTTTCCTGTACATGGTACATACAGATTGTCAGCACTTCTCGAGTCAGTAGACTCCAGAAATAAGGCTGCTCTTATGATATCTGGAAGTCTGTCATCGAGGGCAGCCCCCTTGCCAGGTGCACCTGACTTCGTTCTTTTGTGGCAATAAACAGCTCTGGATAGGCAGCTGATGTGAAGTAGTTCTTAGAGTTGACCATTTTCCAGAAGAAAATGAGGTCGATCTCACTCCCTGTGATGACTTTTGGTATTTCAGGCATCTCCTGTGATAAGCAAAACAGAATTCTGTTAGTGCACAAGAAGGTGTTGGAAAAAATCTGAAGTGTAATGACCCTCTGATGTCTGGCCTTCATGAAAAATAGCACTCTAGAAGCCTGACTCAGATATGATCCACTCCTTCATTTGTTCACTCAATAAACATTTACCACATGCCTATTCAATGTATGGTCCAGACTACTCATAAGAGCTGATTTCTTTAGTTAATTGGAGAGAAATCTAAATGAATCATGAAGAATGTCAATGATGCCGGCATCTCCCTGTATCCAGACAAGCGGGGTGAAACACTGCACATGTGTATCCTGTCTCTAATGTGGGCACAGGGTACTCTCACCAAATCTGAACACTGATGAGTCTAAGACCTCCAAACATTCTGACCCCCAAGCATACAAATTACACCTTTCTGGAAGCAGTAGAGCATCGAGATGATATTTATCTCTGTATTTCAGTCAAAATCTGAAAGTTAACCATACCCCCCCCCCCAAAAAAAAACCAAATAACTGAAACCCCACAATGCTTCCCTGATTGATTAATTGCTGACTGTGTTGAACACAACCTTTTAAGACTGTCCTCTTCCTTTGACTCTGAATAAACTCTAACAATAACCTTCATGGAAAAATACATTTCAAATTCTGTGTTTGTTAAAACTCCATTTTGTACTCTTTTTAATCTGCAAATCGACAAGTAAATAACCTGATCAGCTTCCTTGGGGTTTCAACATCAGCAAGAACAGTACTCTTCAGACCTGTTCATCTTTTGCTTTTACCCTTTCATTTGGCTGTTCTGCCTCCAGATGACTCTACAAGGTCTGTTCCCTTCTGTATACTCACCTTATTCTTCTCCACACTTCACCTCTAACTTCCCAGCTGAGCTCTCTGCTTTTGCTAATGCTTTCCTTCTAGACTATCATCCATTTACAAAATGTAACTAATACCAGCACCCTGCACTGTCTGCAACCCTTTAGTGCCTTTCAATTGTATATCAAATATACAAGAGTGCTCGCTGATCCTTGGAGCTGGCCTGTGGACTCATGGATGGAGATCTAGGGAACTCAGATCCTAAGAGGTGTAGGATGACCCGTCCTGACTTATTAGCTGGTCTTGTCTCTCAGGGAGCTCTGCTTTTGTTCCTCCCTCTAAATAACACTTTGCTATTTTTCTCTCTTAGTACCTTGTGCGTTTTCTGTCCAACATTTACATTTTTATTGTTGTCTCTCTGACTTATCTATTGTCTGTGTACAGGAGTACTATGTCCCATAAGGTTAGGGAATTGGCTTGCCATTCTCCATAGCTTAATGCTGTGCTTGAAAAAGAGAAGTCTCTCAGTAAATAATGGCTTGTTGAATCAATTCATGAATGAAGCTACTGCCCTACTTAGTGGGTGACACTTTCATTTCATTTGATTTAGACAGAGAAATACAAGTGCCCACATACATTTTAGGTGGAAACTGGAAGCATTGGATTATACATTTACTGAATGAGAGTCACATTTTTCTCCATGGTAAAAATGTCTAATGCTTAAATATGTGTGATGTGTGATGTGTGTGTGTTGTGGTGTGTGGTGTGTGTATGTTTGAGGGAGATGGCTGTAGAGAACATGGGGACAGGATGAGAGACAATAGTATTGCCAATGGACCACTGGAGTGAGAACGCTAAGGTTTGAGTGATGCGGTTCTTAGCTTTTGACTTCACATGTGTTAGCAAGTGGTTTATCCTCTCTGATCTCAGTGGGCTCGTTCGGTTTTTTTTGAGGCTTGCCCCATTGTCGTAATGCCCACGACCATGCACATCAGATGGTAGATGTTAGTAAAGATCAACAGAACAAATGGATGCTCTGGGGTGGGAGGTGAATATAGTCAGGGAGGGAAGGGTGAGCGTGTAGTGACTATGGCAGCTCACCCTGGGAGGGATGTCTGCTTACTATGATTGTTTACAACAGTGGGAGGCAAGTGAGGGCAAGTTTGAGATGGAAGTCAACTCACCTTCAGCAACACAGGCTCGTCTTCACCTTGAGCGCTCACGAACAGCTGAGTATTGGAGATTTTTAGAGTAACAGGATATTTAGAGTCGTCTGCTGATGAGTAGGCATACATGTCAAATTTTACTGTCAAAGAAAAAGCCAGAAAGAAAGTTAGTCCACTACTTTTTTAAATATAAAGAGAGGTGTTTAGAAAGACGTGTGTGTGTGTGTGTGTGTGTGTGTGTGCACGTGCGTGCATGTGTGTGCATGCATGTGTAAAATCAGGTCCCCAACTATGGTGTAAATGAATACACCATATTTATTTGTGAAGGTCAGGAGTGGGATTTTATACATTGTTGTATCCTTTACAATGCCTGCAGCTGTAAATAATGTTTCTAAAGCTTTCTATTTGAGTAGAATGCTTAAGGACCAAATTCTTGCTAAAGCTCTTGTAGTTAAAATAGTGGAATAAGACCTTGACATTTGTTGGTTTAAGAGTTCCTAATGGCTTAAAATGGAGGGATCTAAGAAGATCTCTCCCCCCTCTCTCTCACGTGCACACACACACACACACACACACACACACACACACACACGCACGCACATGCACACACACATCCAGCATAGTAAAATGACTAACTGCTCTAGTACCACTAGAAATGTAAATAATACACTTGCTTACCGTGTATCTGGCTTAGGTTTGATCTCTTGCACCAAAAAGCAAGTGTTTGTGTGTGTGTGTGTGTGTGTGTGTGTGTGTGTGTGTGTGTATGTGTGTGTAGAAAATTAATAGATTAAGTCAATATGTGGGGGGAACTGTATGGTAAGTAGGAAATAGGATACACAACACTTTGCATATATTATAGAGTAGAAAGGTAGAAAGCTTGGTAAGTGGTGTGCATGGTGTCTCTAATCAGAAAGAGCCCTGCCTGCTTACTATAAAGTTGCTGCTGTGGCCCTTTAAAAAAATAATTTTGCATATTGATGATGCATTCTGCATCTAAAACAGGTTTATTATGGAAGCTGGATCTGTGTAACAAGACTTTTGGCACTGAATTTCCTCGTTCAGATCCCATTGCAGTTAGGGGCTGTTTGGCTTTCCCGTCACATTAGCAAGCTCTTCCTAGCTGAATGTGAGTTGTAAGTTTAATCATCAGCTTTCTAACAGATAGTGACTGACTGCACCTTGTTAGCTTCTGGGTAAGTCATTAAATATTTGTGACACTCAGTGTTCTCTTCTTTAAAATTATAATAGGGAGGTCTTGTTGAGAATGTCTACAAGCACCAAAGAGACGGTACATCAGTAAGCTCTCTGTCCCATGTAGTGAGCTCAGGTAGGAAACTGCTCTCTGGTGGAACTCATAGATTTGGGTGATATTCTGTTCTTTTCAGGGATTCTTGGTGGGGGTGGGGTGCTTCATTCTATTCTAGAAGAAGTGTGCAAAGCTAGGGATGTAGGTAAGTTTGTGCTTTGAAAACAGAAAGTTTGAAAGAAGCAAAGAAACCCAAGGAGGGGAGAGTGCCAAGGCGGCCATTTACCTTCATGTTGCAGGTCAGTTAACGAAGCAGCCCTGAGATGTTCATTGTCCACATCCAGGTAGATGTTTTGATTGAGGGGATCATTCAGGACGAACTCCTGCTTGACAAGCTTTTGCAATTTGTATGTCACATTACTCTGGAAGATGTGAGGTGCTGAATCTGCTTGGATGGTCTCTAGAATCATTATCACAAGGTCAGGTTATTGCCTTGTTAAAAATATAGATGATATCTACATGCTAATACAAGCATCAGATGTAGCTCTGAGAGGGACTGTAGGGGTAACTGATCCTGGTGGAACAGCCAGAGTTGAAATCAATCAGCAGAAGGCTTGATTCCAGCTAGGGTTTTTTTTTTAATGGTTATTTCTTAATTTTTCTGTAAACCAATTCATCAGGCAATAATTTTATTTTACTTTTTACAAGAGTTCTTGAGAAACTTTTAAATTTTTTGTTAGCTATTTTCTTTTCTTTTTTCTTATTATGGAACTCCGGTTGGCTTAAAATTCATTCTATATACAAGCATAGTCTTGAACTCACAGAGATTCTCCTGCCTCTGCCTCCTACTGGGATTAAAGGTGTTAGGCACCATGCCTGGCCCTGTTAGCAGGTTTTCAAGTGATGAGAAAGACTACCAGTATTTCTAATCGATATTTTTCAGATGAATGTATGCTAAGATGAAAGGAAACATGTTAAAATTGTATACCACAGTGATATGTCCCCATTATCTATAAATAATACATAGGTTACACATATATGCACTGAAGGTACAGGTCTACCGTCTTCCTGGAAAGTGTATGTATGAGTAGTTTCATGAATCTCCAGGTTCTGACTAATTTCACTTCTCGGATGCTATACTAGGGAAATGAATGGTGACAGATATTGACATAGATGTTCACTGTCACTTCAGTGTTGAAAAATTTGCTTGTAAAATGTCTGTAATATATTTGCTGTGGGATGTTCTGTATGGCAAATGTGTTGCTAATAAAATACTGATTGGCCAGTGGCTAGGCAGGAAGTAGGCGGGACTAACAGAGAGAATTAAAAGAGCAGGAAGGCAGAAGGAGTCACTGCCTGCCAGCCTGCCAGCCAGCAACCGCCAGGACAAGCAGCATGTAAAGATGCCGGTAAGCCACGAGCCATGTGGCAAGGTATAGATTTATGGAAATGGATAACTTAAGATATAAGGACAGTTAGCAAGAAGCCTGCCACGGCCATACAGTTTATAAGCAATAGAAGTCTCTGTGTTTCCTTGGTTGGGTCTGAGCGGCTGTGGGACTGGCAGGTGAAAGAGATTTATCCTGACTGTGGGCCAGACAGGAAAACTCTAGCCACATATATTAAGTAGAAAAAGCTGGATTTGAGATTGTGTGTAGTATACCAATGATGATGTTGGACATGTTTGCTCTTGTGTGCATCTGTATGTGCAAAAGACTTTAAGGAAACATTCCGTGGTGTTGGTAGGGTTAAAATCTGGGTGACAAAAATGAGTGAATGCTAAAGTTCTTTCTTATACTATGTTTTATTTTAAAATTTTTCTAGGCGGAGAGGTATTGTTGCCTAGGTTTTATATTAAAATGAGTACTTGGTTTATGTTTCCTGTGGAGGAATGTATAGCAAAGACATGAAAGAAAAACTCAGGGTTCTCATAGTCAGACTGGACTGAATTAGCTGTGAGGGTTTCCCACGTAGAGACTGAGCCTCATTTCCTAATACATAAAGGAGAGGGGAAGGCTGTTTTGGAGCCTCCAGAGAGTGCAGCCATCAATAACTTAATAGTGTTGTGGCATTTCCAAAGGCAATGGGAGCAATAACAATGGATGACATTTCTTGGGTGGTGACTTCACATTAGACATTCTTCTAGTCTAAATGTTTTAGAGGTATTGGCTATTTAATCTTTACAGGAACCCAGTGAGCTGTAAGTCTTGGTCATCTCTATTCACAGTATGGGGAACTGAAGCCCAGAGAGATTGAGGAACATGACTAAGAAGGTGGCACCCAGTAGAGGTCATGAGCTAATGGATGATGACTGCTTTCTCTCCAACCAGAGACCTTTATGTGACCTTCACAATATAGCCAAGAAAGGAGCCTTTGAGTAAGTGTTCTAGACTCAGGCTACCATTGATCTCTCCCCTCTGGAGAAGAACGGCATTTAATTTTTCTTTGTTATAGTTACTGAGCTAATGTCTGGTTGCTTTCCTGTTTGGTTCCAGGTTTTATTTTCTTTGCTTAAAACTGGAAAATTGGATTTTGTTGTGTTTTATCCCTTACCTTCTAAATTATGGGTCATGGCCTCCAGGTCCTCTTCAGCAAAGGCCCGATCGAAGGCCAGCCGTCTCTTCTTCAGGGTCTTCCCTTGGTTTGATGTTGCTGCCACCATCATCAGACTCTTCTCGAAGGTGAAGTTGGACATCTTTGAGGTTTCGGAGGCTCTCAGAGATACAAACTTGTCTGTGCAATTCTCCTGAAGCGAGACGTAGCTTGCATCGTAGAAGGACTTCTGTGAGGAAGGGAAGTGGCACCTGAGAGCTTACCTATGACCTTGGGATGACACTCTTTAGTAGGGTCTGTATCCTACAGACTCAGTGAGAGTGACCTCCATTCTGGCTGTAGGGAACCAACCTATGCTTCATCCCTCCCTTGCCTCTTGCCCTCCACTGTCCTTCCCCCTCTCCCGCTCCATTCCTTCTTTTTCTCCTTTCTTGGCTTTCCCTGAAACCACATGATTCTGGGGGAAGGTCTTTTCACCCATCTTTAGGCCCAAAAATAAAACATTTTAGTGAAATAGGTTAACACATGATCCTGGTGAGTGAGACCCTTCCATCAAGAGGTCTGATATCTACTTGAGAGTGCTCAGAATATTTTAGAAAATACTTTGGGCTGTCTGTATTGCCTGCTCAAATTCAACCAACCTTAAGATTCAAAATATTTTCTAAAAAGAAATGACATCTATACTGAACATGTGAATCTTTTTGTCATTGCTTCCTAAATAATGTAATCACTGACTCATAAGTATAACAATTATTCCCATAGCATTTGCATTGTGGCAGGTATGGTTAAGTCACCCAGATATGAATTAAAGTCATTTGCGAATGCATGCATATTTTATACAAATAGAAGGTCACTCAATATAAGGGACTTGAACATCTGCAGAAGGTGATCTACCTGGGGGCTTGAGCCCCCATGGATGTCTTTGGTATGGCTGTTCTTCTGGAAGCAGTTTTTAAAACCGGTATCACAGATACACAAAATAACTTGGTGAGTGTGTGTAACATTTTCTCTTTCTCTTAGCTAGCTTCATCTACCTCAGCTCTGTGCGCTATCAGGCTATCTCTGGCCTCTGGTGTTAGTGTCAGAGAATGACGTCCACATTGCGTATTAGGAGACAAGACTCCAGGTGAGGTGGATTGAAGCAACTGGCTAAGGATGACAAAATTAACATTTTGAAGGAGCTCAGAAGTTCTTGGGGCTTCAGGTAGTTCTTCTCTGTATGGAGGAGCCAATGAGAGTGAAGAACACCAGTTAACTACTAGTAGAGAGAGGCCAGTGGTCTCACTAACAATAAATAAATGTACTTTAGACCTGTAGTGAGAGTGAGTCAAGTGTATAATACTCAACCCTCATTGTGCTTTTCTGGCAGAGGAACTAGTGTGTAAAAAGAAACGAAAAAGAAAAAGAAAATCCAGATCTATAAGAGTGGTAATCATGTGCTTACCTGATTCAGAGAGAGATGGTCAATGGCGGAACTGTATTCTTCATTTTCACTGTCAAAAACATATAATGAGACTGTATTTTAGTTCATCATTTTACTGTGGTTTAGGCATCATATTTTAATGACCACATTAGCTTTGATAATACAACATTCCTGAATACTGATTTAGACCCAGGCACTTTTGAGTCTGAATGCTCCAACACAGCAATGGGTTTTAGTGGCTGTTCAAGAGTTACTCCATTCTTAGGAGAACTTGATCCCAGTCAAGAGGAGAGTCAGCTCTACAGTAACTTGGGCACATGAACACACATACACACATAGACACTACTCTTTGAAAAGTTAAAGACTTCTACATATTCATGTCTACACACATAGTAATTCGTTTGTCACTAATTTGGAATTAGTCATTATTAGAACAGCTTTGTGCTTTATCTGTAAAAACTAGGCATGACTAATCAATCAAAGAGCCTTAACTGGAATGCAGGAAAGGCTGAAGCTCATCGAATGAAAAGAGAACTTCTGAAGTACCACAGACACACGTGTCATACACTGTTTTCATGTACTCCCTAAAACAGATCTCACATTACAACAGCAGTAGCCAAGAAATATTTTGTAGCTTCATTAGCATTAATGTTAGTTGTAAACAACAAGAACATAGTGTTAGTTAAGAATGTTCTAGAATTTCAACTCTGCTCGTTTATCAGGGTGAAGTTTAACTGTGGGTGTGAGTTCAAGTGCCCAAGAGCTGTTTTCTCTGCTTGACAGGGATCAGGGTCCCCCGAGAACGAATTCTCTCTCAAACAGTTCATTAAAACCTGCTGCTGGAGCAGAGCACACAAACTCCTCAGAGTGCCAAAGCTGATGCTGATATAAAATTACAGAGGAGTCAGTATACCTCAAAAATTGTTTTCTATAATTTCCATTTCTCTCAGTGAAACACCATTTTAGCATGTTGGAGGCTTTGTCTTTCAGGGCCTTCTCTGGTCTTGCCTGGACTTCAGGGTCAGTGTACATCTCCAGAGCCTCTGACAACACAGCCACTGGCCGATCACTTAACTCCTAGTTAGAGTTAGTGAGTCACAGAAAGTAGAATATGTTTCTTACCTATAGCAGTTCTTCAAGTCTTCAAACAAATCAGGAACTTTAGCCATCGTGACTTCTGCAAGAGAACACAGTGGCTGTCAGCTCTCCACCTCTGAACCCCAATGCTTGCAAGGACAGTGACCCCGCTTTGCTCTTCTTGAGAAACTATAATGAGTGACTGACTTATCACACGCCTGACATTTCCTCTATTCGTCTTCATACCCCCTTGCATTATTTGTGTATGCTTTGCTCTCCTCTCCTAGCTTGTACATTTGTTTGAGAATCTTTTCTCTATCTTGGTATTCTTTGTGTCCAGCCCATGCCGTCACACACAGTAGGCATTCGGTAAAAGGTGGATAGGATAAGGAAAATAATGAAAGCAATCTGAGTGGGGGTATCTGCCTTATATAGAGGCAAGGGAGACACAGCATGGGAACCCGCAGATCTTTCTCCTTTTTGTCAGCAGGGAGTTCCCATCTCCGGGAAGAGATCCGGCTGTCCTGATGGATTCCCTCACAGGAATCCTGTTCAGCTGCCCTTCAGTTCCTTATCACTAGAAAGAGAATTCTTCTCTGAGATCTGTGATTCCAGCTCACACACCAAATCAGGAACAACAAGAGAAGAAAAAGGAACAGACCATAGCCTCACAGAAAGTGCCAAGAGAGAAAACAGTCAAGGACCAAACAAAAGACAATTTCCATAGTCTCAGACGCGATAAGGACAGTACCTTTGCCGACTCGAGCGCCAATGAGGTGACTCCCTCTCTGCCCTGGAGACTTATGCCTGAGTCAGGCTTCTCTGTCTTTTATAATCATCTCAAGTAGGTGTGGCCATGAGTGTGTCACTGGGAATTTACATGAGACAATTCTGCTCTGTTTCTCTCTATGTTCGTTTCTGCTTGATACTGGCCAAAAGGCTGATTATATACTTGGTAATAATGTTCTTTCAAAGATTCCACAGGCTGTTGACTTGATTCATTTGTTTATTGCTTGTTCCAGATGATTATAAACATGTAGCCTTACAAAAAGGGAAGAGCAGCAGGAAGCTCACCAGGATTCTAAAAGTATTGGGTGGAAGAAGAAGGCGGAAATCCTCAAATCAGAGGGCTAGACTGAGTAGGATGGGAGCTTCAGGGGTACACTTTGTGTTTGACCTGGTTTGTTTATTGTGCCCCAGGACTGAAGGTGGATGGGCAGGATAACTGGCAGCTAAGGTATAGCATTTGAGGGAAATTGAGGTTTCCCCCTCCCCTCTGAAGAGGAAGGTTTGCTTGAAGAAGTCAGCAGTCTGAGTATGGAATGACAGCCTCATGGTTAGAGGGGGTAGAGATAACAAAAGTGACATTGACCATAAAGACCTGGGTCCTCTTATGCCTTTGAATAATGCCAACACATTTCCTACAGAGATGGCAGCTTCAGGAGAGAACTCCCAGGCTCAGCCATGTTATGGTAAAGTGACCCTGTCCCACTACTTAAAGACAGGTCAGAGGTGGGCCAAGATAGCTCCCCACTTATGCAGGCAGGGACAAAGCCCCCGCTGGGACAGTGGCTCAGCTCAGGAATGGAGGCTGTGGGAAAGGCAGGTATGGATTCTTACATATGACATGGAATCAACCATGCCTGGTCACTGTTAGTAAAGACATTTTCAGTCCCCAGAGGCCAGTCCAGTTCAGATGGTAGAGCACCAGACTCTCAGTAAATCAGTGTCTCAGCTTTCCTAGTTGGCAGTAAAGCCACTTAAATTTTAAATAAAGGAAGTGGGTGGTAGACAAGGAAAGAAAAAAAAATGGCAAAGAGAAAAGCAAGCCACTGAAACACGGGAATAAGAGAAGCATGGGATGAGGAGAAAGTAGCTTGTGTGATTTGTATGAAGTATTCCCTCTGGTCCTGTGTAGCCACAAATAATGGAGCTGTTCAGACGTTCATTGATTCTGTTACATATGGAGACTCTCCAGTTCCAATTCCGTTGCCCAGCCTGTCCCTTCTTGTTGTGTTTATAAACAGGAGTCAAAGATGAGTGGTATCATAAATGAAGGCAGAATGAGCATCAAAGCAGACTGGAGCCGAAGTGTGGGTGCCTCTAAATAGACCTTATATGAGCAGCGATGTCAGCCAGCTAACTCCACACCTCTGCCTGCCTTAGTTCCCCTCAGGCAATACAGAAACGTTAACCTTGTCATCTTCAGCCCGTCGGACATCTTGTGAGGACAATCACTAAGAAACAATTGCAAGGTGCATTGGGAATGTGGGCTGCTATGGAGATGCAACCAAACACAAATAACGACACTAATGATGGCTCCAGTCACTCGAGAGTCCACAGTCATCACCGTGATGCCTTAGTTCACAGAGGAAAACAGACTTCTTATGAAAATAGGGCTCAGAAAACTTCAACAGGGAAGACATTTTTGAGTGAAGGCCACTCCTGAGGCGCTGAAGCGGTTTGGTTTCTGAGAGCAAGGCAGAGCGCCTGCCTCTTTGGCAATCCGGGAAAGCACCCTTGCTTCTACCATCTGAAGCAACACCCAGCCCAGCTCCATTTTCATTCCTGGGCTGTGGAGAACTCACCAGATGAGAGTTGGGTTGAGAAACAGCCAATTTGGGTCAGTGTCTCTCTCAACTCTACTCTTCCACATGATCTTCTTGGAAAGAGGTTTGAAGGGAAACAGACAGGGCAGGAGACTCAGAGAGTGAGAGCGCCTCGCTTGTCTGGTGGGGAGCTTACCCTCCTGTGAGAGCACACCGAGTGTGTCTAAACCAACTCTTCTAGGGAAGGGGGAGAGAAATGCGTTGGGGAGGGCTTTACCAGGCCTGATGTATTTGCCTCAGAGCTCTCTAAATAATCCAGGGAAAATATTGTGCACTCATTCTGTACCATAGGCTTTGCTGTACATTAATTTTCCTCTCAGGAGCTACAAAATTAAGCATGCAAGATGAAATGACGCATGTCGGTAGGTGAATATGCTTTGTAAGTCCAGATGCTGTGACTCTAAGGGATCTGTCTGTCTGTCTCTTTCTCCTTCCCTTCATCCTTCCATCTCATCCCCCATCCCCCGCCCCGTCTTTTGTTCTTGACAGGGTCTCACTATGCATCCGAGTTCGTTCTCAAACTTTTGCTCATCCTGCCTCAGCTTCCTGAGTGCTGGGCTTATAGGCACAGTCATGTCCCATCACACTTATCCTAAGGATCCAAAGAACCCCGGTGATGCTTTTCTTGTGACAACTGCCTTATGGTTCACAAAGTGCTCACACGCCAGCCTCCAACTGCACATATACAGTGGCCCTTTCTGTCTCCTTACGTGGCCGCCGCCGACCTTGGAAGGAGGAAAGTGAAGGTCATAGAAACGGAGACACAGACACTGCCTGTACTTGAGACTCAGAATTCTGATGCCAGGTCAGATCTCGTTTGCAACCAGAACCCTAGAATGTTTTATCACTATCAGTCAGGTGACAGGGTTGAAATGCATTGTTATTAGTGATTCTAGGATTTTATAAAAATAAAAGATGGTGGGGGGGGGGCGGGGGATGGCTCCAAAGTTAAAAGCGATTGCTGGAAGAGCAAGAGGGCCAGAGTTCAGATACCCACAACCCATGGAAATGCTGGGTAGCCATGGCAGCCCGTTTGTAACACCAGTCTCAGAAAGTGGAGCGAGGGAATCTGGAGCAATTGGGCTAGCTCGGCTAACCATACCTGCAAGCTGTGGGTCTGAAACAATAAGATGAAAGAGGGACTGAGGAAGATTTCTGATATCACCCCCCCCCAGTACTCACATGCACGTAAAGTGTATGTACATGTGCTCACACAACACATTCCCCAACACAAAACAAACAAACAAACAAACCGCAAAGATCAGGAAGATTTTCTCCTTTCTCTCTTCTAGTGAAATCTCCTTTCATTCTGCAGTACTCTGGAAATGGAAGGAAGGCTTCCGATATGATGGAGTAATGATTGGCAGTGGAGTATGGCTGTGAACTCAGGCATGGTCTTGCCAATGTACCATGAAGATGGGAAACATATGCAAACACCTTTAGAATCCACTTTAAAATTAGCGCATGATACCTGGATGTGAAAGAAATCCCTTGAATGTAGAAAGAAGCACAACTCTAAGTTTTTTCTGGGGGGAAATTTGGCCCTCTGTTTCCCCGGACTCTGTATTCCTAGATTCAGCCAACTGTAGGCAGAAACACTTGGGGGTTGGGGGGAGAAGTGTCTGTATTGGACAAGTGCGGACTTTTCCCCTTGTCATCACTCTGTAAACAATGTAGGATAGTGGCTTTTCACAGAGCATTTACACTGCACTAGGTGTTATAAGAAATGATTCAAGGCATATGGGGACTATACATAGGTTATGTGAGTACAAAGGTATGTTCTATCAGGCATATGAGCACTTACAGAGTTTGTTATTCGTGAGGGCACAGGGGTCCTGGAATTAACTATTTGCTTGTGGACTTCAACGGAGGCTGTGTTTCTTTTCAGGTGATATGAAGCCTGTTCAGAGGAATAAAACATGAAGAGACAAGTGAGCTTTACAGTCTCCATTCATGCTTTACTTAGTTTTAATCTGCTTTTTAATTACATGACAATTAGGCAGGAGGAAAGATGTCCATAAAACCCTATTAGCTTCCAGGTTTAAGAATATATTATCTCATTTAATCTTCTCATCAGATCAGAGAGGAGGTAATCTCGTCACATTTTACAAAAGAGGAAGTATAGTTCTAGCAAAGTTAAGTAACTAGCCTGAGGTTGCAAGCTTTCAGCAGGTTGCGGAAATGGGATTCAGACGGGAGTCTACACTCAACCACAAGGCTGTCTCTATGTCTTAATGTCGTCTTTCTCGCTCTCTCTCTCCCTGCCCCTCCCCCTCTCTGTTTTCTGGTTCTCTTTTTAGTGGAGTTTTACTCTTTCTATGTTGTCTCGGTCTGTAGGGAGTCCTAGAGTTACGTGTTACAGGGAACATGCTTTGGAGACCACCTATTTTAAACTCTCTTAAAAGAGCTTGGCTTACATGGAGGCTTCATATGAGAGCAGGAAATAAAATGAAAACTCAGCTCTTGATTCCACCCTACAATATTCTACTTCTGAAGGACCAAGGCTCTTCAGTGAAGTGGGGGAAAGACAAGAAGTAAATTCTCCTACGACATCTCACTCTTCAAAAGGAGTTACAGGCTGGGGGTGTGGCTCAGTAAGATGCTTGCCTAGCATGCACAAAGCCCTGGGTTTGATTCCTAGCACTGAAAAATTGGGTGGGGTAGCATATGCCTGTGATTCTAGTACTGGGGAGTTGGAGGCAGGAGGGTCAGGTCTTTTGCTATATAATGAGTTTTAAGTCAGCCTGGGATACACAAGACCTAGGCAAGCAAGCAAATGGAATAAATAAATAAATAAAATGCTTATCATGGATTTGGGGATAAAACAGGTGTTCAAAAATGTTTTTAAAAAGAGGAGTTACAGGGAGCCGGGGAGATGGCTCAGTGGTTAAGAGCACTTACTATTCTTCCAGAGGACCCAAGTTCAGTTCCCAGCATCCATGTTGGGTGGCTCAGAACTACCTGTAACTCCAACACATGTAACTCCAGCTCCAGGAAATCTATCCTCTTCTGGCCTCCATGGGCACCCACATGCATGTCACACACACACACACACACACACACACACACACACACACACACACACACACACAGAGAGAGAGAGAGAGAGAGAGAAATCTACAATACTTCTGAACTTTTTTCCTGTCTCTTTTTACTTTGCATCAAGCAAGTACAATTAGCTATGATCTCTGATCTCCTGAAAGCTGACAATGAAGCCACTGATGACCCCTGACCCCACGTACCTAATTACACACCGAGGTCAAGTGTCATAAAAGTATGAAATAGAGGCACTAGTTAGTCTTGGAGAGGGTTACTCAGTGGGGGAGAGGAAGGGAACATTCTGGACTAAGCAGATGCCATGAGGTCGAGTAAATGGAAGCAGGTCATGAAGGCAGGAGCTCAGAGCTACCAGTGGAGGGGGATGAGCTGGTGAGCCACAGACCAAGGACTGGGAGGAAAGCAGAAGCCAGACCAGCAAGGCCTCATGTAACCCTTGGAAAGTCTTTCCTGGAGGGTTAGTGGAAGACATCCAAGTTCTGCCTCTTGGTAACTTGAGTGGTTTTACGCTGCCAGGGTTGAGCCAGAGTCTCCTGCACACAGTGTCAAGCAGTCTCCCATTGAGCTGCATTTGCTCAGCTTGCTTTGTCCTTTTACAGGAGAACGGCCTTGAGTTTGGGAACTATTTCTAGGCTGTAAAACAGTACCTAGAGAGATGGCAATGTGTCTATACGTGTGTCAAAAGCAGTCTTTCTACCTGAACTCAAAGGTGGGTAGGACTAAGATGTTCTGCCCGCCCAGGAGCAGAGGGATGGCCCTGGCTTGGAGGTGATGGGAGATCCGGAAGTCTGCGTCAGGAGGGACACACACGGATGAAGTTCAGTCCTGGAATCACCGGGGAGCTGGCTAGCTGGGACCCCTTCCCTCTGCCTTAGTCCATTCCTTCCCATCTCACGGATGCTTTCTGTTTCTGAATTCCCTTTCTCTCACCTCTTGAGATGCTGAGTAATGAGGCTTTGTCTCTTCCTTGCTTTCTGTCCTGATGCCCTTCAGAAATGAGCTCATCAGCAGGCTTCCTGTGTGGCAACCCTTGTGTCTGGACCTGTCTCTGACTTTTCCTCTTCTGGGCTAATTGTGATCTTCTGATCAAAAAGGGCATTTCTTTCCTTTTGAGTCTTTTCCTCATTGGAGTCAGGATTATTTTGAATGTGTTTCTCAATGAAAAAAATAGTATGATTAAAATCTTTGTTATTAAATATTTCTGTGTTGGAGAAATAGATAAAAAAGACTAAAATAAAGCCCATGAGAAATGTAATAACTGGGAGTAATTACTATTTATTTTTGTGTTATTTCTTCAAGCCTTTATGTCTTTAAGGCCTATGTAAATTCTTTTTTAGATAATTGGGGTACTCTAAAATCTTTTGATGTTTGCTTTTCTGGAATCAATGTGCGGTAACTAATTGCTCGCTAAATATATCCATCTGCTCATGTGTGGGATTGCCTGATGAATGTCTGTCTTCCTGGTCTCCTTTGCAGTTAGATTGAGGACGCATGGAAAACTCTGGCTGACAAACGGTGAGCAGGAAGTGAGTGCTGTTCTGCTGATGCAAGGAGGGCCGGCGTGGGCCTTCGTCACACTCAGCTTCCCCTGATGCAGCAACCGTGGAAGTCACGTGTTGCAGATACTGCTGTGGCAAAGGCGTGAGGCTAGAACACCTGCGCTCGACTTTGCGTGAGAAACGCAGCTTTAGTTTTGGCAAATCACTGAGATTTCAGTTTGCTTCTGTGGTAAAACCAGACCTATTCTGACTAATGCCGTGTGTGTGTCTCACTACCTTCTTTACCACAGACCAGGATGACATATATTCTCTCAAAATTCCTCTCTCACACAATCAATTTCATCTTGGACAGCATCATGACTACATTAGCAATCTTCCTTTAGCACTCTCTGCCCTCTGGGAGAGGGATTTTCCAGTAAGACAACTCAACATCCTAACTAGATGCTTACAGTGAGGCTAAATTAGGATTTCAGATGTAAAGATAAACTTGCTGTGAGAACAAAGTGGATGAAAATAATTTTGGTAATATTGCATTAATAGGCCAAACAATAAAATAACCTAACGCTTATGTAGTGCTTTATAGTTTTTTTTAACATATTTAAACATTTTTAGGTGTGTATAATGCATTCCTGTGTGTGTGTATGGTGTGTGTGTTCACATGTGCACACGTGCGTGCATGTGAGTGCTACCACATGCCTGTAAGAGACCAGAGGGCCACCTCAGGAGTCAGTCCCCTCCTTTTGCCTATTTTGAGACAGCGTCTCTTTTCTTGTTTTGTTCCTGTGTACTCCTGGCTAGCTGGCCTGTGAACTTCCAGAGATTCACCTGTGGCCTCTCATCTTGCTGTAGGAGAGCTGAGGTTACATACATGTGCTACCATGCCCAACTTTATATGGGTTCTGGGGGTTCAAACTCAGGTCCTTATGCTTGAGTGACGAGTACTTTATCCACTGAGCCGTTCCCCCAGACCTCAAGGTACTTTTAATAAAGAGAAATATAAGACTCTAATATGATGTGAGGCAGACTTTTTATGCATGTCAACAGTCCTGTGCCCAGTGTGTGGCTCTCTCCTTCCTGTTTTCTGATGTGAACTGTTGGCTGAAGATGATGAACTTCCAACTGAACCAACTGAGGTGCGTGGTGGGCTCAGTAGGTGTGGCGCACAGTGTGGCCTGGGGTGCAGGGTGTACTCAGCAGGTGTGGCGCACAGTGTGGCCTGGGGTGCAGGGTGTACTCAGCAGGTGTGGCGCACAGTGTGGCCTTCCAGGCAGAGCTTCATCGTGACTTTGCTCTTGGCCACTGTAAGACCTTAAACAATTTTCACACTTCTCAGGGCTTCCCTTATTTATGAGGTGGAAGATTGGAATGGATAGTTACTTGTGGTATTCTAGTACTGGTTGTCCATTCCAGACTTCACGATGACCCTGAACATGACCATATTCTGCAATGGCTCCCTTGTGTTCTTGAAATACTGTGTCTAGTGGCATAGTGTCCCTTTCCAGACCCTTACTTTCCTCTTGAAAATCTTTACTTGTCTCATGCACAGCCAAATCCAAATCACAGATGCGTGCTAAGTTCTCTCTGCTTTTGTCCTTTTGATTTCAATGGCAAACGATATTTTGACTCCTAAATGAAACAGAAATAAATCCTATCTTAGCATAGGTAAGATAACTATATGATAGTTGCCGACAAGTTAGAAGGAATTGGCCTTTCTTCCATGACTGTGAAAAGGTCATTGATTACTCAGTCTTGCTTTCAAGAAAGCCTCATATATATGAAAGACCATCAGGGCCCTTCACAACCCTTAAGGAAAAGAAGTTTTATGTTCCCAAGACTGAAACTCTGGATGAGTTTTCAAGTATTTTAATAAGAAAACAAATATCCAAGGGAGGGGGAATATGCTTTTAACTCTCATTTTTGCTTTCTTTCTTTGGTGGGTTGTAGCTCCTAGAGGCCATATTTCATCCTATCCAGGGTTACTCAAAGGTACCGTGGTTCTCTTGAAAGAGGAGCAGAGCTACAGAGCTTGGGCTCCGGAGTGGAGCCATGCGAGTCCTGGGCAGGTGTTCCTGGGGAGCACTGTACAGTCAGCCTGGTAGGTGGCTTGCTCCGTGGCTCAGTTAACAGCGAAGCAGCACTCGCTGGAGGACAGCTGTGGGGAAAGAAGCCACAAAGAGCCCCGCTGTTTTTAAGTTTTTTAAGTTCTGGGAAGAAGGGGAGGTGAGCGAGCACAAGGAGAATAGAGGAGTAGGACAGGCAGAAGCGGGCAGGGAGGGAGTGCCGGAAGCTCACGAGTGGGAAGAAGTTCAGGCAAGCCTTCAGGGAAGCCACCTTAAGCTGCCTTTTAGCTTGGGAACTTGGATTTGCATAGCGGAGAATGGCTCTTCCAGGCTGAGGAAACTGGGTGAGTAAGGCTGAAGGCATTTGTGTCTCCTACTGTGTGGTTATGGGTAAGCTGCTCACCCTTCAGAGCTTGGGTTGCCTCACTTGCAAAACTGCTCTAGTAATTCCTCACAGGGTTTTGGAAGCATCGCATTAGACTGTGCTTGTGAGTTAGTGTTGGTCGCCTTTCCATCCTCTCTAGATGCCACATCCCCCCTTCCTCCCCGCCGCTTTACTCCGTCCCTGTCCAAGCTTATTCTTTCTTTGGAATTTATTTTCCTTCCACTCCAGGAACTCAGACGACTTCTTTACTCATAACAAACAGGCTGGGATAATTATTAAAGGCTGTCTCTTCATTCATCCTCTCCCACACATTTATGTATAGACAATGGGGTCCTATTGAGAGCTAAGGGCTGAGTGGGAAGACAGACGCAGTTTTTAACTTCATGGAGTGTCTCTGTCAGCAGAGAAGACACACTTTCTTGCCGTTAAGTGTGGCGTTGTCTTAGTCTATTAGCACAGCTATAGCAGAACACTGTGAAGTGGATGGCTTATAAACACAGACCTTCTGGAGTCTCCAAGAAAGGTGCTGGCTAATTCTGGTGAGGTCTGCTTTCTGCTTCATAGATCACACTCTTCTTGAAGCCTCACACGGCAGAAGGGGCAAAGGAGCACTCTGGCAGATCTCTTTTGTAAGGTTACCAGGAAGTGCCTCCATAAAAGAGGTCACGTCTCCCCGTGCCTTATCTCCCAATGTCTTTACATTTGGGATTTGGATTCACCAGGGGGATTTTGGGGGAAGTTGGTGTACAACCATTCTATAGCAGGTGATCTTTAAGGAAGGGAAAGTATGGGATGCTATGAAGATATGTGTGGGGAGACCTTGATCCTCTGCAAGTCCCCTTGAAAAATCAGCATGATGTCTAGGTAGGGAAGGAAGAAACCCAGGGGAAGAGTCACATTCCAGCTAACATGAACGGCCCATGCAGAACCCTGAAGCTGGAAGATCACGAGTATTAGAAAAAGCGAGAGCAAGCCAGTGAAGAAGCTCTGACAGTGAGGAGCAGGGTGGCATACAAATAGGGGTGGAGGGAAGGACAGGGAGGCAGCTTGCTGTAGGATACCAAACTCCTTATAGGAAAGACCTTTGAACTCTGGATTCTACTTTCAGAGATTCGTCTTAAAAAATTCATCTCCAGGATTACCTAAAAATTTGCCTTTGATATCTCTTGGTGGCTTATAATTTGTTGTTTTATGTTTAAGCCTCTAATTTATTTGGAATTTAATTAGGTATGGCTTGAAATCCTGGAACTTCGGCAGTGGCGTGTAACCTGCTGTCTCTTAGGTGACTTTTGAGGAAACCAGAGGGCAGGGAGTAAGAAGCCTCCACTTCCTTCCTTAGAGGGATGTGAATATCACTTCCCCTCTCTCCACTTTGTTTCTACGAATTCTTTCTTTCCACACTGAAAGCCCACTAGTTCAGTTCTCTAGAAATTCCCACAGGCTGCCCCAAAGCAGAACTAACTGGTGGGGAAATCTGGGTAATGTTTCTGTATTCGTGAAACTTACCCTACACAGTGACTCAGAGTGTCCAGAGAGAGCATCATTTTTCCTCCAGACTTCTCCATTTTCCTAGTCCAGATTCAACATCTTATGTCATAGAGTTCTTTTCTGCTCTCCCATACACCCAGGTGCCCTCTCATGGGTTCCTCCTTCCTCTGCCCATCCATTCCTTCCATCTCCCCTTCCCACCAGTGGGAAGTCTCATCACTGATTTCCCTCACCCACTCTCTGCTCACTGTGGTCTCGGAGGATGAGTGACGGCTTTCACTCACTTCTTGTGCCCATCCCTCATGCTTGTCGCTGTCGGGATCTTTTGTGTTACATGTATGGCTCTGCTTAACCTCTCCATTCCCAGGATTCCTCATTGTTCACAAGCCAAAGTTCAAATGCTAAATACCCTACCGAGGTGGTAACCACCAGAGCCTCACACAGGAGTCACCTAAGTTAAAATGAGATTATTATTGTCTTGGGTTACTTGGCGGGCTGGTGTTTTGAGACAGGATCTTGCTACTATCATTTGCCTATACGATTTGGTCCCACTCACCTTACATTCAATGTCATTAAACAAAGACTTGAGAAAATTGCTAGTATGTACCTTTTATGGTTAGCATTAATTGCCAACCAGACACAAACTAGGATCTCCTGAGAAGAGAGGTGAGGGATTATCTACATCAGGCCGGCCTGAGGGTGACTCTCTTAATTAAGTTAATTGATATGGGAAGAGCCATCCCACTGCGGGTGGCATCATTCCCTAGACAGGGGACTCTGAATTGTTAAGAGTGGAGAGATGGAACAGAGCACAAGCAAGTGAGCATGCATACATCGATTTCTCACTGTTCTTGACTGTGGGTGCTGTGACTGGCTGTTTGAAGTCCCTGCCTTGACTTACCTGCAACGAGGGACTGTAACCTGGATTTTCTTAAACCAAATAAACCCTTTCCCCCAAACTGCTTTTTGTCAGGTTATCTTTATCACAGAATCAGAACTTAATCCAGGGCAGCACCTTTAATTGCCTCTTTTTGGAACTTTGGAGTTTTCCTCTAATCCAACCTCTTTCTCAGCAGAATAAGTCTTATTTATTGTATTCCTGTGAACATGGGGTTATCTAAAGAGCTGGAAACCACCTTACAGCCCACTGAAAAACTGTATAGCTCTGATACAAAGATGCTCTCCTTTCTGGTACAACCAGTATCTATGGGTCCTTAGCTCCATCTATTTATCTTAGGTGTTTCCTGAAAGACGCACAGAAGGCTTGCTACCGCAAGGGAGCCCTTAGGATCCTATGGCGTTTCTTTGTGGCCCCTGAGCCCCTTCTAACTGGTCCTCACAGAATTAGACTGATTGATCCTCATGGAGTTGAATGCTCTTTGTAGGGCAGGTTTAGTTACCAGGGTCCCTATGACATAAGGTTGACTCCTGAATATTCAAATGTGACAGAGGGAGTGGGGTGGTCTTTCTACTGGTCACGTTTTAGTCACGCTTCCAAGGAGCAGAGTTTACTTTCACAATGAACTACATTGTCCTTTCTTGACATTCTTAACAACATTATCTCTAGAAGCAAGGCCTGGCTGGGTAATTATTCTCATGCATTGGCTCAAGAATAAGTCAGATAATTGCAAAACTGTAATGCATGCTGGGAATGGTGGTGTGTGCCTGAAATTACAGCACCTGGGAGACTGAGGCAGGGTAATCTCTAGCTTTGAGGTCAGCCTGGGCTATGTAGCAAGACCCTGCCCCCTGCCTCAAAAAATTCCAGCTATTTAACCAACTAACACCCCCCCAAAAGAAATGGTTTGAAGCAGAACTTATATGTGTGGTCCTGATGGAAACTAGCTGTTTCATTTCTCATTCTAGAAAGAAGAACCTGGGCTTTGGTGGAGGGCAGATGAGAGTTTCTGTCATCCTGAATGGGGGTAGCTCTGTCTTCTTCATAAGACAGTTGTAAAAAATAAAACAAAATGTGCATTTCTTGGTAAAAATAAGATTTAATAATATTTGTTTCCTTTCTCATATAACCTTAAAATACTTTGAAAGTTGCTGTTATTGTAGAAATATCACTCATCTATGTAATTTTGACAAATTAACAATTTCACGGTTCCCATTATCTAGACAGGAAACTGAGCCCCTGGGAAGGTAGGTGAGTTTGCCATGGATACTTAGGTAATATTTTACAAGTTGAGGGCTAAAACCAGAGGCCCAGTCCACCCTAATCAACCTTTTGCTTTGTGTTGAACCACACTCCACTCTGTGTTGGCACTGGCACAAATTAGCCTGGCATAGCAGTAACCAATTCCACTTACTATGACAGACACCAATCCTCTGGGTATTTCCTCTAAGCTTGACAAAGTTTTGAATGCTAAAGAGGATGTAAACATAATTCAAGGCTTTAGGAATAATCACACAGTTATCAGTGTATTCCAAATTAGAAAGAGTGAGAAAGGACTGGAATTTTCATATGCTCTTGGTTGGAATGTAAAGTGATACAATCCGTAGTTTTTTAAAAAGTTAAACATATTTCTAACATGAGGCTCCACCCTTCCAGTCCTGGGTCTTTATCTCCCCGAGAGAAAGAAAGTATATCCTCATGTAAACATTTTTTTATGGGAATGTTCATAGCAATGCTCTTTATCGTTGCTAAAAATGGAAACAGCTCTAAGTCTTCCTCAAGTGACTGGATAAATGAGCAGTGGCTGAGCCATATAATGGAATACTACTACCCAGCAATAAAAAGTGATGAACTAGTGACCCGTGGGACAATATGAATGAGTCTCAGACTAATCATGGTGCCACACGTCATTCAGAAGGAGTATATATACTGTATGCTCCATTTATACCAAACTCTAGAAAGTGTCAACAAGTCCACGGGGAGAGAGCGCACCAACCCCTGTGTGGTGACAAGTGTGAGGGCAAAGCGGAGACAAAGGCTCACCACGGGGCAGGAGGCAACGTCAGGAGAATGACGGGTGTCTTCAGCACTTGGTTACGTCACTTGGTTTCATTGTATATACTTCTGCCAAATTATTGAATTGTACATGTTTAAATTGGCAGGTTTTTTAAAAAGACCAAATTGTATTTACTATTACTCTTTTTACAACCAAGGAATTTAAAATAAAAAAGTTGTTGTTTGTTTGTGTGTGTGTGTCTATGAACATGCACTCAAGCATGCCTATGGAGGCCAGAGGACAACCTGTGGGATTCTGTTCTTCTCTCCTTCCACCATGTGAGGCCAGGGGATCAAACTCAGGTCTTCAGGCTTGGCAGCAAGTGCTTTTCGCCCAATTGAGCCATCTCTCTTGTCCTAAATTTGCGTATTTTTGTCAACTATACCACAATAAAGCTGTTAGGAGAGTATATTTAAGGATAAACAAATAAATGCTCACTCCTGGGTCTCACAAGTTTGTGGCAAACAAGGACATTTGGCAGTAACGACTCTAGTCTCCCTGATTATCTTCACCCACATACCGTGGATGTCTTATAAACTTCCCGTCTGAGGGCCTGTGGTGGTCCCTCAGGTTCCTCTGCCTCATGCAGGAGGGAGAGCGAGGCCTTTGCATGTGCACCTAACAGTTTTCGTCAAATTCCTTCGTTAAACACCTTTCTCTGTGATTTCTTGTGGCTGAGCAGAGACACCTGCTCAAGAAAGTTATTTGTTCAGGGGCCCCTCCTCCACAGGCTTTGCACACCCAGTATGCAAGTCAGCTCATGCCAGGGCAGGATTTCCAGTTGCGTATGCCACTGTGCCCCTCCAGGTCACAGGATGTGCCTGGGCGTATTGGATCCTTGGGCAATGACTTAGGCCTCAGCGGGAATTCCCATGTCACGTGCAGAAGTCCAGGTCACCTGCACTGGTAAACTCCACAATCTGAAGACTTTCCATTTCTAGGACTGGAGGAGGAAGGGAGAGCCAGAGGAGGAAGGGGAGGAGGCAGGGAAAGAGAACTTCTTTTCCCAGAGCTGGGGGTGGTGGAGTGCCACGGGAAGGACTGGACTGGGTGTGTGGCTTGTGTGTTTCCTTATTTTCTCACCCTCTGTTCTCATCATGACATTTTCCAAACGATTCTGCACACAGACACAGACACACAGACACACACACACACACAGACACACACACACACACACACACACACACACACACACACACACACACACCTGCCTGGGCCTTGCCTGTCTGTTGACTCAGTGAGCTAATACTTGTCAGTTTCAAAGGAATCTCCAATTCCCCAAACTCCAAAAGGCAATCTGACTATCCAGACATGAGCTCCACCTGACTACAGGAGGATTTCTGGTGGTTGGATGAAAGCCAGCATCAGTCAGGAACTTAGGAAGCCAGTTCCCCTCTACCAAAAGGAGTCATTTCCCTTACCTGTGGAAGAAGGGACATATGGCTCTCCAATTAGCTTATATCTGCGGTGCCTGTCAGCATAATCAACGTCCATGTTAGCCTTCAGGCTCACTCAATCCCTACTCACAAGTAGTTATATTTCAGTGTCTCCATGGGCCCTTCCCTCCCCTCCCCAGCTAATTTTCTCCTCCTCCTCCTCCTTCTTCCTTCTTCTTTTTTTTTTTTTGTTTGTTTTGTTTTGTTTTCAAGACAGGGTTTCTTTCTGTAGCTTTGGAGCCTGTCCTGGAAATCACTCTGTAGCCCAGCCTGGCCTCGAACTCAGAGATCCGCCTGCCTCTGTTTCCGGAGTGCTGGGATTAAAGTTGTGCCACCAACGCCCGGCTCACCCTTCTTATAACCTGCTAGTCTCACTATTCTTGGCTCCTGCTTCTCTCACTGTGTTTTCTCTGTTCTCTGTGCCCTGCTGTTCTCTCTCCCGCAGTTAGCCCTGGCCATGTCCAGTCTGCTTCTTTCTCCACTCTGGACTCTTTCAGATGCTTCTGACTGTTCGTCTCTCCCTCATAGCTACAATAAGAACCTTCCCCTTAACCATGGAGCGGCCATGTCATCAGTTTATATAATATTGAAGTGAGTTTAAATTACTAAAATAATAGTGTTTTATTTTTTTTTAAATCTAGCTTTAAAAATAGTGCAGTGTTATTTTTTTGTTTTGTTGTTTTCTTTTTTCTTTTGGTTTTGTTTTAAAGTCAGTTTTGTGTAGAGTCCAGTAGCTTTCCAAAGTTTCTTCTTTTCAAGAAATCAGATGCTCCCATTTCCTCCATCTCTGTCTTCCAATTTGGCACGTAGCTCTTGTTTTTTTTTCTTTCTTATGTGCGTGCGTGCGTGCGTGCGTGTGTGTGTGTGTGTGTGTGTGCACATATATGGAGGCTGGAAGTCCCAGTTAGGCATTTTCTTCAATTTTTCTGCACCTTATTTTTGAGACAAGGCCTCCCAGGGAATCTAGAGCTTGTTGATTGGCTAGACTGTCTGATACGAACTCTCCGGCCTCCTATCCCTTCCCTGCTCCCTGGCACTAGGGTTTCAGATGTGTGAGGAGGATGGCAGTTTTTAACGTAGGTTCGAGGGATTCAAACTCTAGTCTTCCTGGCTGTTCAGCAGGCACTCTATTGACTGAACGTCTCAGCCTTAGCTCTTGTTTCTTAACGACACACTTTATTGTTAAGTCTTAAACTCAGGGCTTTAGGCTTGCGCAATACTTCCTCTTTGGAAAATGAAACAAATTCTTTGCTCTGTTCCAATCTCCAACTAGCATTATCTACCTTTCCTATCTGCTAATCCTCCTAATATGGTTACACCTTAATTTTTTTAGATCAATAAATGGTGTATTATTATGATATATAAATATAATCAGACCCAATATACTTAGTAAATTAGGCATTCTTTCTGTCCAGTTAAGTATTTTGTCTTTCCTTAATAACTGTCTTCTCTTTCTCATTTTCCTAGTTTTCTATGTACTTATGAGTAGGGGGGTGTATACTTTCTGTTGGCAGACCTGGCTAAGAAAAGAAACACATGCTGGGCTGTTGTCATAGGCCTGTAATTCAGCTGCCCAGGAAGCTGAGGCAGAAGGATTGCATATTCAAGGCCCGCCTAGACAACCTAGTGACATCCCATCCCAAAGAATGAAAGAGAGCTGAGGCTGTACCTCTGTGGCAGAGTGCTTGCTTAGCAGAAGTAAGGCTCTAGTTTAACTCCAGTAAATCAGAGAGAGAGAGAGACAGAGAGACAGAGAGAGAGAGAACAGAGAAAGAGAGACAGAGAACAGAGAGAGACAGAGAACAGAGAGACAGAGACACACAGAGAGAGACAGAGACAGAGAGAGACAGAGAGACAGAGAACAGAGACAGAGAGACAGAGACACAGAGAGAGACAGAGAGAGAGACAGAGAACAGAGAGAGACAGAGAACAGAGACAGAGAGACAGAGACACACAGAGAGACAGAGACAGAGACACAGAGAGACAGAGAGAGAGAGACAGAGAACAGAGAGAGACAGAGAACAGAGACACACACAGAGAGACAGAGACACACACAGAGACAGAGAACAGAGAGAGATAGACAGAGACACACAGAGAGACAGAGAACAGAGACAGAGAGAGAGAAAATTATAAAGGATCTTCTAACCAAACACTTGAAAATAAAAGATTTAAGCTTATCTTCACAGAAGATTCATCTAAAACTATCACTAATTGTATTACAAACTTGATAGTAATTATTTAAGTCTTTCCTTAAATTCAGACATGTTAGGCAGCTTGTTTCTACCTTGTGGGGAAATCCCTAGAGCTCTGTGGTCTGCTTCAGTTTGGACAGTGGTTATTTGTCGCTGTTTCCAGCTTTATCCTGTTCTCTCTGCCTCCGCTTCTCTCTTGGAAAGGCGTGGAAGTGTAGACATTTCTTTAGGACTTTGCCTGCCTGCCACCATCTCTGGTCTACTCTGACATTTGCTGGACATTTGTCTGGGTGTATAACTCTAGGTTGGAGTAGGTTTGGCTTCCTGGCTTGGAAAGCATGGCTCCATTTCATTCTAGCTTCCAATACTGCTGTGAAGAAGTCTGACTCAATTCAAATGTCTAGCTCTTCTCATGTGACTATTGTTTTCTGTCTGGAATGTCATAGAAATTTCTTCTTAGTTTCAGTATTCTGAAATTTTATGATGTGAATACACTTTCATTCATCCTGTGAAGCATTTAATAGGTCGGTGAATCTGAAAACCTGTGTTCTTTAAGTTTTAAAAAACTATTGATTATTTCTTCTTATTGTTTTTTTTCTTACCTTTAATTTAAAAAATTATGCATGCATGTGTGTATATGCAGGCTCACATGTGTGTGTGTGTGTGTGTGTGTGTGTGTGTGTGTGTGTGTGTAGTGTAGAGGACAACTCTGGGTGTCATCCTCAGGTATGCTATCCACCTCCTTTGAGACAAGGCCATTTATTGGCTTCATCATGGATTAGGCTAGAGTAGCTGGCTAGTAAGTCCCAGGAATCCTTCTGTCTCCTCTTCCCCAGGGCTGGGATTACCAACATAGGCCCCCATGCCTGGCATTTTTATGGGAGCTCTGGGAATTGAACTCAGGTCTGTGTGTTTACAAGGCAAGTACTTTACCAACTGGGCCATCCACTCCAGCCCTAGCTCTAACACTCTATTCCAATCTATTTTTTAAGTCTTTATCTTTTTCTCTACTTTCTAGGAGGTTTACTTAGCCATTCTCTCTCAGCACTTTCATTGAGTTTTCATTTCTCTGACATCTTAATATGTTTTATTGCTTGACTATTCTGCCTGTTGAACATTATAGTATTTTCTTACTGCTTTACAGTTCTACTGTCTTGTTAGTATAATGTACTTTGTTGTATACTGAGATGCTTACCTACTTAGAGTATATATTCATAATATTTTTAAACTTAAAAAAATGGAGATAGGGCCTTTCTATGGTTGTTCATGATTGTCTTGATCTCCTGAAACTCAAGTACCCCTCCGGCCTCAGCCTTCTGGGCATCTAGGGCTACAGGGACACGTCACTGTGGCTGTGCCTGCTTTCGTTTGTTTTTCAAGTTCTTTTCTCTTTGCAAGGTCTTTTTGCCCCTTTGCCCCTATGAGTTGGTTTATTTGATGTCCGTCTTGTGAGAACTCTGCAGGTGCTTAATAATCTTACATTTTTAGAATAAGTGTCACTAGAGTAAATCGGAATGTCTGACTACATGGTGAGGCTTGATAGCTACAGAGGTCATTGATTTATGTCTTATCAGGGCTGTTGGGTGAAGCAGCCCTTAATAGTAGTTTTGGCTTGGTTCCCAGAAGGTTTCTTTTAATCTCCTGCCTAGAGGGGAACAGCCTTCTGTCTTAGTTACTTTCTATTGCTGTGATAAGACACCATGACCAAGGCAACTTATAGAAGAAAGAGTTTATTCGAGGCTTACAGTCTCAGTGATAGAGTTCATGTCCATCACGGCAGGGAGCATGGCAGTGGGCAGATATGGAGCTAGAGTAGTAACTGAGAGCTTACATCTTAATCTAGAAGCCCGAGGCAGAGAGAAGAGGACATTGGAAATGGTGTAAGGCTTTTGAAACCTCAAAGCCTGCCCCTAGCGACACACCTCCTCTAACAAGACCACACCTCCTAACCCTTTCCAAGTAGTTCCACTAACTGGGGACCACATGTTCAAACAGATGTGCTTATGGGGGTTAGAGCCCAGCCTGCATTAGGGGTGGGAGAGAAGGCTGGGATTCTGCACAGAAGGCTTTCTGTTTCATTAACTATCCTGTTTTCAGGACTCTCCTCTTATCTTAAAATACACCAGGCATCCTCCAGTCCCCAGACACTTCATTTTCCAGTTTTTACAGACAGTAATTTGATAGTTTGATATGAGGTGTTCTGGGAATCTAATCATTAATTTTTCCTGATTACTTCATTTTTATATCATATGTTAAATTATTATCACACTGTTCTCCAAAAATCACAGAACCGATTAGCAGTCTGCAGTTTGTGTATATATGTACGTATGTATGTGTGTGGTATATGCCTATGTGTGTGTACATGTGTGTGTGACCATGCATATGTTTATGAAGGCCAGGGGAGGCATCAGGTATCTTCCTCCATTATGCTCTCCCTTATTTATTGTTTGGACAGATCACTTACTGAACCTGGAGCTTTCTGTTTCAGTTTGCTGGCTGGCCAGAAAGTTCCTAGGATCCTCTTGTCTCTGACTCCCAATGATGGGGCGCACTTTTCCATGCCTAGCTTTTTACATGGGTGCTGGGGATTTGAACTCAGGTCCTCTTGCTTTCACAGCAAGTACTCTTACCCACACGAGCTGTTTCTGCAGCCCCCTCATCAGCATTTTAAACTAGGGTTTTTTTTTTTTGTATCATCTAATGCTGTGGGATAATGCTATTGTACACTGATTTAATAAAATGCTGATTGGCCAGTAGCCAGACAGGAAGTATAGGCAGGATAAGCAGACAAGGAGAATTCTGGGAGGAGGAAGGCTGAGTCAGGAGGTGCCAGCCTGACATCCAGGGAGCAACATGTAATGGCACACAGGTAAAGCCATGGAACACGTGGCAGCATATAGATTAACAGAAATGGGCTGAGTTTAAGTGTAAGAGCTAGTCAGTGGCAGGCCTGAGCTAATGGCTGAGCAGTTATAATAAATATAGGCTTCTGTGTGTTTACTTGGGTCTGAGTGGCTGCGAACCAGGCAGGACACAGGAAAACTTTAGCTACAAACTTATTCTTTGGCAATTTCATATATGTATCCAATACGTTCTGGTCACACTCACTCCCCCATCATCCTCTCTTCACTCTCTCCACTCCCGCAAACCCCTCCTCCCCCATATTCCCACACACTTTCATGTCTTTTGTTTTTGCTTTGTGAGCCACTGGACTTAACTAGGGCTGCCTGTGTGGGCATGGGTATGGAGCTATTACAGGAGGCGTGAGTAACTCACCAGTGGCTACGTCGTTGAGGACAACAACTTCCTCTTCCTCACAGTTCTGGATAGTCAATAGCTCCCCTGGACAAGGGCTGGGCCTCATGAGTCCCTCCCGAATCTTATAGGCTCAGTCTTGTGCAGATCCTATACAGGCAACCATAGCTGCTATGGATTCGTGAGGACCACACCTTGTCCTGCCCAAAGACAGCATTTCAGGGCTCCTCTCCCCATCCCCTGGCTCTTACATTCTTCCCATCCCCTCTTCCTGGGTGTTTTGTGAGCCTTGGAGTGAGTGATTTGATTGACCCATTTAAGGCTAAGCACTCAATGGTCATTTGTTCTTGGCACCTTGACTAGCCGTGAGCCTCTGCATTAACAACTCTTAAATGACAACTTTGTCAAGGTAAAACTGACAGATAATAAACCGTTCATATCTAAATTATTCAATTTATGTGTTTTGACATAAGCCTATCAGATCATCATCACCGAGGACATACACATCTCCTCTTAGGTCTCTCCAGAGTCCTTTGTAATTCTTTCCCTTCCCTCCTTCCCTCCAAGCAAACCCAGATCTATTTTTTTGTCCCTAAAGATTACTTCATGTTTTCTATAGTTTTATATGAATGGAATCCTACATGATTCACTCTTTTGTGGGGGCGGGGAGCCTATTGTTCTTAATCATCGTGCAAACAGTCTTACTTATTTATCATCTCATTCCCAAAGGTACAAGATTCTGACTGATTCTCTACCTTTCTCCTGCCCACTTAGGTTCCGCCTCCACTTGTCCATCTGCTTTCCATTTTCCAAACCAATTCATGTGTATTTGCTGTTTAATGTTTTTATTACTTTGTTTCTTTCGTGTGTGTGTGTGTGTGTGTGTGTGTGTGTGTGTGTGTGTGTGTGTCAGTCACACATGTGGAAGTTAGAAGAAGACAGTTTACAGAGTTGATTTCTCTTCCTTCTACCATTTGGGTCCTGGGGATCAAACTCAGGGCATCATGCTTGGCAGTAAGTACTATCTCACTGGCCCCCAAACTAAATAGTTTTGGGCTTAAAAAACTACCATGTAAACCGGTTCTATCCTTCCACTGTGTGGTTCCTGGAGAATCAAACTCAGGGCATCATGTTTGGCAATAAACATCATGTCACCACCCCTCAGAAACAAGGTTTTTGTTTGTTTGTTTTGTTTTGTTTTGTTTTACAAAACTCCCATGTGAGGCTGGGAGCTCTTGAGTTGCTGTAGTAAGTGTGAACTCAGGGAAGTGAAAAATTGCTGCTGGCTCTAAAGAATTCACGGTCCCACTCCCTGCTCCCTCTTCTCGCTATTTTCTTCTCTGTTGGCAGCATCCTTGTGGGTTTTAAAAAGAAAGCAAAGTGAAACAACACATCAAAACCCTTTACTGTTCCTTTAGTTGGGGGCTGGGAAAAGGAACAGCATTAGCTACAAGAATGCATATTTATACCACTATTCTGATAGGAAGAGTGTTTATCAGGACGTTCTGCAAGAGCTTAAAGATGTCCTTGGGTCTGACAGTGTAATTATGGGAGGAAAAGGAGAAATTTGTGTTTCATATTGAACTTGGTTATGACTGTGGCACTCTACTCCCTTTCTCCCTCCCTCCTTCTTCCCTCCCTTCTTTCCTTCTCACCTGCAGCAGCTGCCTTGGAAGAGGGGACGGTGCCAGCTCAAAGACGAAAGTGATGTTTAGTAGAGAGAACAGAAACTGGGCAGCTCGATTTAGGATGGTATGAAGGTCAGTGGTGGTATCTCTGGTGCCAGGAAGGGATAGGCCTTCCTGGCAGGGAAGCAGGGAGGGAAGTACAAGGGAGGCAGAGATGAACTGCCAAGTGTGGAGATTCCAGAGTCTGGAGGGGCTCAGCTAAAGGGAAGCCTCAATCCAGAGAGAACGTTTTAATGGCTGGGCACAAAGTTTTTTCCTCATGGAAAAAGGCTCAGCAGAGGTTCAGTGGCCAATGAGCCAGGGCCTGGAGAGACATTCCTGGGCGTTTGAGAACTGGGCTCAGGCAGAAACTACCAACTTCTTATCTCTGAGTCTTATTAATTCATGATCTTTGAAAATGGAGGACAAAGATCCCTGAAAATGGAGAGTAGGTACAAGGACAAACTTGAATAGCATTGTGTCCCAATGTACCCCCAGAGCCACAGCCTAGCTTCCTCTTGGAGGCTTTGCTGAGGTTTACCAAAGGTAGGAGGCTCTTAGCTCTGCTAGATGGCATCAATGGAAGGAACTTAAAAATAGTGTCTGTTTCTGTCTCTTTCGATGAATGTTTAGAGGTCACTATTTCCTCTTGAAGAGGAAGTTCTACAAACATTCCATTTCCAGTCTTAAAAATAGCAAAGTATCAAGGCATTGAAAACTCTATGCTGGGGAATTCCCAAGGAAGTAGAGGCTGAATGTTGTGGACCCAAAGTGAATTCAGAGCGATTACTCAGTAGCAGTTTGTAGTAACAGCAGCAGGAACCAGAATTTCCACGCATATCTGCCAACTCAGTATCTAATTATTTCAATGGATGGGGAAAAAAATAGCGGTGGGTGAAGGAGCTCAGACACTGGCCTGCCTCCACCCATCATTGTATACCCAGAAGCCTGTCTCTCTTGAGATGTCCTTGGAGCTTTCTGTGTGTGGGAAAGGGAGTGAGTGGGTCTGCTTCATGCCATTGTCACGACAAATAGAGGTGACTGCCAAGTGCACGGGCATTCCAAAGGCTGTCATAGCCCCATACTGCAGCTTCCAAGGAATGGGTGAGGAATGTGATGGTGCTGGCAAGAGCCACCCTTTACTTTGTGGGGATGGATGGCCACTGGATAGAGGTCACTTTGTGAGTAATGCATCGGTTCATGAGACCAGGAGAGCAGTGTGCTTGTTCCCAGATGTTACTCACGGTCTGCACATGTCAACAGTTGTGCTATGAGGTCCAAGGCCAAGGATTCTCTGTTGGAACAGAATTCCTCAGCCAGCCTAGACTGTTCCTGTTACAAGGCATTTTTGGGGATAGAGTAACTAGTATAGTATTTCTCCACACTGTTTTAAAACATAGTTATCTTACCCAAAAGATGTACAGTGGTGAGTCAACGTGGGGTCAAAGGAAGCAGTCTCTCAAGAAAAGGAGGGCAAAGTTCAGGGCGCGGAGGATTATCACATTCTTGAGGTAAAAGGGAGAGAGCTAGCCAGGAGGAGAAGTTATATTGCCAGTTCTCTCTGGGCCTCAATTTCCTCATCCAGAAATGGCACCACATGTTCATGGGACATTTATTAAGTTTTTTTTTTCTCCTAGGCACTGAGCCCAGGTGCTGGACTGAAAACCAAACTCATTCCTATAAATTGTTCTGAGGCTAACATATGAATCATGCAGAAAGTGCAGGACGGTACTTTTGGTGCTTCCAGGCTATATTAAGGCTGTGATCTGGGACACTTCTTATTACTTAAATAACCAACGGGACAAGGCACTTCGTAAGGAGAGGGATGGAGGTCTGTACTGTTTCCTCCAGGGAACGGCTGGAGGACCAGATAAGAGGGATGTGCAGAGCGCATGCCTTTGTGCAGTGGCAAGTTAGATGCCAACCAGGGCATCTGTGCCTTTTAAAACAAATATGCTTGGAAGGCTCTTAGAGACCATCAATTTTATAGGTAGGAAAAGTAAGCAAAGACGTCAAGAAGAGCCATGGGTCAGTGGGCAAGTCTGCATAAAGGCTGGCTTCCTAACGTAGTGGACTCACCTCTGAATCTCATGACTAAGTTTAGATGTTTTTTGGAGGGTGAAAATGGAAACACTGAATGATACTGGTGTATCTCACCTGTGAGCTAAGCTGCAGTGGCTAAAGCTAGACAGAGAAGTCTAGTAGTCAGGGACAGAGGCTAAGTCAGTGTGTGTGTGTGTGTGTGTGTGTGTGTGTGTGTGTGTGTGTGTGCAGTGTATGCATGTATAATATATATGTTTATACGCCCAATGTGTGTGCGTGTGGAGGCCAGTGTGATGCTGGACGTTCTCACTATTGCTTTCTACCTTATCTTTCGAGACCCAGTCTCTCCCTGAACCCAGAACTTGTTTGGCTAGACTGACTGAGCAGTGAGCTCCAGGGAATCTACCTGTCTGTCTCCCCAACTCCTGCTTTAGGGTAGCAGATGGGTATGAACACACTGAGCTTTTATGTGGTTGCTGGGATCCAAAGTCAGGTCCTCGGCTGGCCCAGTAGGCACTTAACTGACGAGCCATCTCCCCAGCCCCAAGTCAGTATTTTCCAGGATGGATGATAACAAACCCTGGTCTTTTTCTCTGCCTCTGTTTTTATTTTCCTCTCAAAAGGAAGGGAATGGTGGGGTGAAGGCAGACATCCAACACACGCCTGTTGTTCTGGAGTTATGTCATAGGAGGACAGAAGTGACCCACAGCGTTGTCTCTGAACTGTGGCACTGTAGGGTTTTCCAAACACCTGTCATATCTTCTTCCCCACTCTGGGCACAGCTGGCTCCACCTCTGCATTAGCTCCCCCTGCCCTGCTATTTGCTGGTTGATCTCCATGTTTGGTGGTAGAGACTCCTCTCCTTTTGAGGTGCTAACTTATGCTCCTACTTTTTCTGTGAAACCTCCTGAAACTTCCCTTGCTCCCACCTTCCCTCAAACCAGAGTTTCTTTCTTTCTTTCTTTCTTTCTTTCTTTCTTTCTTTCTTTCTTTCTTCCTTTCTTTCTTTTTTTTGTAGCCAAGGGGTCGTGTCTTCACATTTCTCATGACACTTAACTTGGACCTCACCAGCCCGAGCAATGAATACTCTGGTATGTGGGTTCCTCCCCAAACCTGTTAGGGCCCCTGCCTCACTCCAGAGTCTCTGCTCTGACTCAGGAATTTCTTGAATCATGAGCTCAGGGCCAAGTTCATACATGTTTTCACTCCCTTTCTTCTGCATGTGGCTTCCTTGGGCTCTGGCAGCCCTAAGGCTGCTCCCCATTGTGTAGCATGAGTTGGGGAGCCTTCCACGGTGGTGCTGTTGGAGACTCCTAAAGAGCTGTCTTGTTTTAGGTGCCAACCTTCCCTCTGATTTGTTTAATCTCTTTCTGCCCTCTCTAGAGATGAGGATGCCTAAGTCCTCTACATGAAATGGTACAGTATTTGCATGTAGCCCGGGCACATTCTCCTACAGACTAAGTCAATTCTGGTGACTTAGCACCTACGATAATGTAACGCTATGTAAAGATTGTCATTCTGTATCATTAGGTGCTAATAATAAGAAAGAAAAGCCTGTATTTCTTCAGCATAGAGGCAATTTTTTCCCCCACAAATTTGATTCACGTTGATTGGGGAAGGCTAGCAGAATATACCTGTATATATACTTATCCACATCATATATGCAATTATTTATATGTATATGTAGCATTCACATATAAACATATGGATATTTCACATATAAATATATGGAATTATATATATTTTATATATATGTTATAGACGGTCATCAGTATTAGAATAAAATTATGTGTTTAAACTGTGCTTTTACTTTTATCAAACATTCCAAAAAGAATACTAACTTTTGACATAAGGTATTCTCTTTCTAAAGATACAGGAACTGTCAAAGTACAACATTTACCACTTAAGAAATACAACTTTCTTACTGATATATGGTAGACTGTGTAAAAGATACATTCAACTAATTATCGGCAGGACCAGCATTGGCCCCGCTGGTTAAAGGAGCAGGACGGGAATCTATTCACGACAGGTACTGGCACACATATTCACAGCTCCAGTAGAATAAAAAGTGCTGGAAGACAACTGTAAGGTTAGATACAAGACAGGACAGCAGGGTGTGGTGGCATGTGCCTGTAATCCTAGCACTTGGGACCTAGAGACAGGAGGATCAGGAGTTCAAGGCCAGCCTGAGATACCTGAGACTTTGTCTCAAACACCTAAACCCCACATCAACCAATCAACCAAGCAGAGAAACAGGACAGTCACTGGCAGTTGGCTTTACTTTTTTACTGGACTGGAATAATCTTTTCAAGGTGACATCAGACCATGGAGTCTGGGCCTGAATCAGTAACTAGTAATCACATAGGCACTGTCCTCTAGAGGCATTGGCAAAGGATCATGGGTCCATCTGGCCTTCTGCGAGCATGTACATCTGCTGTGTGTTGTCTGCGGCTGCCTTAGTGCTACAAGGTACTGTTAAGAGATTGTGACAGAGACCTCACAGTCCTCGGGCCTGAAGGACTATTGTTTTGTCCTTTACAGAAAAAGGGGCTCTGTGGGCCTCTGACCTAGATCATCGGGTGCTCCAGAACAGGCTGCTTCGATTCTTTTATTCTTTTTCTAATATATATATATATATATATGTATATATATATGTATATATGTATGTATATAGTGTGTTATAATATATAATATACAATACTATATTAATATATAATATATAGTGTGTGTTATGTGCCTAAATATTTTTTTTCTTTGAGATAGGGTGTCACTCTACAGTGAAAATTGGCTTGGAAGTCACCAAACTGGCCTTGAACTTGAGGCAATCCTCCTGCCTAAGCATCCCACGTGTTGGTCTTACAGTCATGTGTCACCATGTTCAGCTTGAACCATTTTTCTTATTATAATTCTTTAGTCTCTTTCCTCCTGTCCTTTCCGTCTGGAGGGCGATTCTGCCTGAAGTCTCCTTGCTTGGCCTTCTATGGTGTCAAGTCTCTGACAGAGCCAGGGGTCTAGTGAGCGGGGTATGGAATGCTCTAAGTTTGGAAGAAAAAGGGCAGAGATGTGTGGACTGGGGAAAGGATGGCGCTTTGGGTTATGTACACACCCACATGGTTCTGGGAAACAAGAAAATCTGAATTATTAAAATGACCTTTTTTTTTTGATTGCCAAAATATATAATGTGTGTGTGTGTGTGTGTGTGTGTGTGTGTGTGTGTGTGTGTGTGTGTGTAGGGGGTATATCCCTGGTGAGTGGGTAGAGTTTTCTAGACTGAGTAGCACAATTGGTATCATAAGGGACCTAAGGGGACCAGGCAGCCCATGTGTTGGGAGGAGAGGGATGGCAGAACTTTGTAATGACTCTGACCACCGTGGTCTTCTGATTTCCGGAGCTGCAAGGGCACACTGGCTTCATCTGGGATCTGGCTGATTTTGAAACTTCCTTTTGAAGTTTAAGGCATTTGCTGTTACTTGAAAGTCAATGCATATCATTAAATTTACTTTAATTGCTGACTGAAATGCCTACGTTTTCTTAGCATTTTAGGTTTGACTTACAAATCTTGAATTTATAAAGCCATTTTCTTTCATGCAGTTAGAGGAAAAACCCTTTATTTTTAAAATCATCCATCAGCGGCGTCATTGCCGGCTGTCGTCGCCCCCCTGAATGTTTAACTCTCTTTTCTGGCGTACTCAAATCTCCTCCAGTCTTGGTCTTGACTCTTCAGGTCTCTCTATGTAGCTCAGGATGGACTTGAACTCACAGTAATCCTTCTGCCTTAGCTTTCTGAGCACTGACATGACAAGGGCATATCACCACACCTGCCTTGAAGTTGGGGTTCTTGACTCTCCTGCAAAGAATGTCAGGATAATCAATGTGAAACAAGGTTGGAGTTCGTTAAGAAAGGTTTTGACACAGATTTCAGCCCAGGTCTCACGGGGAAGAGGCACTGAAGAAAAGGGCGTAATGACTAGGAGACGCTCGCTCGTCTGTCAGCACGCTGGGGGCTCGCTCATTCAGCGAGGACAGACAGGATGGAGCTGCCAGGCACTTCTCTTCCACAGACTGCCAGCCTATTTGCATCTGTGCCCATAGTCTGCAGCACCTCCTTTCATTGTGTCCCCTACAGGTTTCTTAGGGAGTTGGCTTCTTTTCTCTCCCACCCTCCAGATTTCTCCTTCCTAATTGCATGATTCATCTTCACTTACTACTAATGGGCCCCAGCAAATCCATTTTCAATATAAAAACCTTTAATGGATCCGATGACGTCAGCTACCTACTGCCCTTCTCTGACTTTCCATCCCTCTCTGAATGTATTTTCATCTTACAAAAAGAACTATCCAAAGGACTCTTTTTTGAAAGAGGGTCTTTCTGTGTAGCCCAGGGTAACCCCAGACTCCAATTTTCCTGCTTGAGTTTCACCACCATGCCCTGGGTTCAGAGGCTTTGTTCACTGGCTGCACACCCATGCCTTTCATTCCTTTCTTAGCCCATTCCAGTGAGGTTGTTTGGCCCTCTAATTCTTCCTTGCTTTGGTTTTACGGCCATCATTAACTCCTTTTGCTGGATCCTGTGACCAGGTCCTCGCTCCCCCTGGAGGACACATTACCTTCTGTCGTTCTTTTCTAGGTATCTTTTCTTTTCCCACACTCTGACCTCATTAGCTGCCCTTGTTCAGTCTCTTTTGATGGCTCCATTTGTCCTTCCAAACTCCCCGTGCTGGTGTGAACATTGCAGTTTCTGGCTGTGCTAGCCTTTCCAGCTCCTTCTCTCGTGTGGTCTAATGTGACCCATGGCATCATATACTTCTACATGCCAGTTACAGTTGGCTCTGATTATCAAAGGGGATTTGGATTTTATATGCAACTGAATCTTAGATATCTTCATGAGGATATATAACAGATGTCTCAAATATGACTCCATCAAGTTGAAGAGCTTTTAATCTCACCCCCACAATTCCTACTGCCCTTCCAGGCTGCTCCATGTCTCTTAAACAAGTATTCACTCACTGCTCCAGCCTGTAAGTCCCCCTTGATCCCCCCTCTCCCTAACCTTCAGTGTTACTTATCAGCTAGTGCTGCTGTCTTTAGCCCAGAATAGATTCCTCCCCACCATCTACTGTTACCCTGGGTCCAGCTCCATTCTCTCCTGCCTAGTCCACTCCACCTTGACGCTTGTCCCAGGATCCATTCTTCACAAAACAGCAAGAGTGGTACTTATAAACCAAACAGTGAGGTCATTCTTTTCCATCCTTAAGCATCTCCAGTAACTTGGGAAAGGCTCTAATCCCAAACTCCTTACGTCTGGTCCCTGCCTGCCCCTCTGTCCGCTCTTAAACAAACTGTCCTCTGTCCCTTGTTTACTCTGCTTCGGTTTTGTTATGGTGAAACAAGAATAGTATCAGTAGGTCCAGAATGAAAGCTGACACACATCATTAGCTTTAGAAGAATGGAGTTTATTAGGAAACAGGGTCTTCAAGTCCGCAGTGATGCCTTGAGGTGGAAGGAGAGCATTAGATAGACAATAGGGTATTTATAATCTAAGCATAATGAAACGATGGGTCTTAAAGGGAAAGAGAGGCCTTCCCTTAAAGCCTGGAAAGGAGAGAGAGAGAGAGAGAGAGAGAGAGAGAGAGAGAGAGAGAGA
>CABHPP010145369.1:41814-64670 GCA_902168425.1 Peromyscus attwateri
GCGCAGGAGGAGGCCAGAAGAGCCTCTATAAAGAGGCATCATTAGAACAATCTCCCAGAATCCCCTGAAGAATCTTTCTGGCCAAATCCCCCTGAACAGGAAGGTCTGACCTTTTATAACCTTTAGGGATGGTGGGAAGTTTTACATCATGTGATTTCGTTAACAGAGTGTATGTGACAAAGAGTGTGGAGGAGCAAGGCACCATCAACTGAGAGCTGTCAGCTTACAGCAGAGACTCCTTTTTAATTCTCTGGACCAGAGATCTGAAGGAGGCGTTGCCTCCCTCAGGTTGTGGGGTCTGTCCTTATGGTGCTCGTCTGGTGCCAAACCCACATCCAGCCTTGGGCCTTTCTGCTCCAGCTTCCTCTTCTTGGCATGTTGCTTCCCCAGTTCTTTGTGTGATGGGTACGTTTATGCAAATAGTACTACCCATCTGCAGTTGCCCAGTAATTCTCCGTCATGTTCTTCTGCTTGGCTATTTTCTACCAGCGGGAAGGGACTGAGCCACAGAGTGCTGGAGCCGATGACCAGCCATTGATCCACCCCCACATTATGACAGAAGGGAAATGAGGTCAGAGGGAAGGTGGGCTAGGCTTACTCCAGAGTCTTTTCCATTAGTTGGCATGACTGAAGTCACAGTCCTACCATCCGCTGTGATCACTCATCCAAGTCAGCAAACACACCCTGAGGGTAGACAGGCAGCCAGCTGTGAAGGTGAAGATCAGGGTGATCTTCATCCCCTGTGGTCTGCTCCATCATCACTTACTAAAGAAGCTTCCTGCATATCCTGGGACCCTAGGAAGTTCCATTGCCCAAGGCTATCAGAACTCCTGGGACTTAAAACAGAGGGACTATCTCAGCATCCAGAGGCCAGCAGAGGACTCACAAACTTCCTAGAGCTCTGGTGGCCTCCTTTTCTTCTAAAACAACTGATGGAAGCCTTGAATAGTTTGTTTAATAAGTCATTAAATGCTGTGTGAGTGGGGATCAAACCCAGGGTATTGTGTTTGCTAGGCAAGGGCTCTATCCCTAGCTCCCTGAGTTACATATCCAGTCCTAAAAATAATTTAAACATTTAAATTACATTTATTTATTTATTTAATTTATTTAGTGTGTGTGTATGTGTGTGTGTGTGTGTGTGTGTGTGTGTGTGTGTGTGTGTCTGTGCATACACACGCTCATGTGGAGGTCAGAGGGCAACTTTCAGAAGTTGGTTCAGATCTCTCCTTCACACCATGTCACTTTCGTCAAATAATTCAGAAGGGTTTCTTTTATTTTTATTGGTGTATATCCATTGTACCTGTTAGGTTTCACATATTTTTTGAAATATTTTATGTATTTTGTCCTTATACATCTCCCTACGCCTCCAGTTTCTCTTCTTCCTCTTTGTTCCTTTTCTCCGTCTCCTTCCTTCTACCAGTCTCTCTTCTGCTATCATTCATATGTATAAATCATAGCTCTTATCTTTACGAGAGAGTTTATTCTGGAGCTATTTTGAGTGATCATGGCCCAGGAACACAGATTTAGGTTACCCCAAATTCCATGTTCCAATGTGGAAGCAGTTTCATGAAATGTTTTTTTTTAAATTTAATTAATTAATTTTACATCCGACTACAGCCTCCCCTCCCTCCTCTTCTTTCACTCCCCCCTCCCCAATCTACCCATCCTCCATATCCACTTAGAAAGAGGCAGGCCTCCCATGGACATCAACAAGGCATGGCATATCAAGTTTCCATAAGACCAAGCACATCCCCCTGTATTCAGGCTGGGCAAGGCAATCCAGCATGAGGAATAGGTTCCCAAGAGCCAGCCAAAGCACCAGGGACAGCCCCTGCTCCCATTGTTAGGAGTCCCACAAATAGACCATGCTACACAACTGTCACATATGCAGAGGGCTTAGGTCAGTCCCATTCAGGCTCCCTGGTTGTTGGTTCAGACTCTGTGAGTTCTCATGAGCCAGGCTAGCAATGTCTGTGGGTTTTTCTGTGATGTCCCTGACCCCCTGGCTCCTACAATCCCTCCTCCCTCTCCTCACCAGGAGTCCCAGAGCTAGGCCTACTGTTTGGCCATGGGTCTCTGAATTTGCCTCCATTAGTCACTGGATGAAGGCTCTCTGAAGACAAACAGGTTGTCACCAATCTGATTATAGGGGCTGGCCAGTTCAGGCTATGCATCCACTGCTGCCAGGAGTCTTATCTGGGGCCATTCTTGTAGACTCATGGGAGTTTCCCTTGCATCAGGCTTCTACCCGACCCTGAAAAGGCCCCCTTTCCAGTCATCTCTCTCAGCACTCTCCTCTTCCATCTACCCCACAACGTAATCCCTCAAGTTCCCCAGTCCACCTAGGAGATCTGCTCTATTTCTCCTTCCCAGGGAGATCTATGCGTCCCCCTTGGGCCCTCCTTGTTACCTAGCCTCTCTGGGGCTATGGATTGTAGCATGGTTATCCTTTACTTTATAGCTAATATCTACTTATGAGTGAGTACATACTGTGTTTGTCTTTCTGGGTCTGGGTTACCTCACTCAGGATGATTTTTTGTTTTCTAGTTCCATCCATTTGCCTTCAAATTTTATGACATCATTGTTTTTAACAGCTGAGTGATACTCCATTGTGTAAATGTACCGCATTTTCTTTATCCATTCTTTGGTTGAGGGGCGTCTTGGATGTTTCCAGGTTCTGGCTATTATGAATAAAGCTGCTGTGAACATAGTTGAGCAAGTGTCCTTGTGGTTTGATTGAGCATCCTTTGGGTATATGCCCAAGGTTGTTATCTCTGGGTCCTGAGATAGACTGATTCTCAGTTTTCTGAGAAACTGCCATATTGATTTCCAAAGCAGCTGTACAAGTTTGCACTCCCACCAGCAGTGGAGGAGTGTTCCCCTTGTTTCACATCCTCTTCAGCATGATCTGTCATTCGTGGTTTTGATCTTAGCCATTCTGACAGGTGTAAGATGGAATCTCAGAGTCATTTTGATTTGCGTTTCCCTGATGGCTAAAGATGATGAACATTTCTTTAAGTGTTTCTTTGCCATTTGAGATTCTTCTGTTGAGAAATCTGTTTAGGTCTGTACCCCATTTTTAATTGGATTATTTCTTCTTTTTTCTTTTGTTTTTTTGAGGCAGGGTTTCTCTTTGTAGCTTTGGAGCCTGTCCTGGAACTCACTCTATAGCCCAGGCTGGATTTAAACTCACAGAGATCTGCCTGCCTCTGCCTCTCAAGTACTAGGATTAAAGGTGTGCGTTACCACTGCCCAGCAGATTTTTTGTTTTTGATGTCTAGTTTCTTGAATTCTTTGTATATTTTGGAGATCAGCCCTCTGTCATATGTGGGGTTGGTGAAGATCTTTTCCCATTCTGTAGGCTGCCGTTTTGTCTTATTGACCATGTCCTTTGCCTTACAGAAGCATTTCAGTTTCATGAGGTCCCATTTATTAAATTGTCAATCTTAGTGTCTGTACCTACTGGTGTTCTGTTCAGGAAATTGTCTTATGAAGTTTTTATAGTTTTACAAAACAAAGAAATCATAAATCAAGGCAAGTTTAAAATACACTGGTGGGTACATCACAGAGGTGGGTACAGCAGGAAGGATCTAGTCTATAGAACCACGATGCTGTCTGATGACATTCTTAGCCCTTAGATTGGTGGAAGCTAGTGTTCTGATAAGTTAACAGCTTCTAAGAGGTTTTTATTTATTATCATGCCGCGTTAGTTCAGATACAGAGTGGGGCAAGGAATGGCTGTTCCGGAATGTTAGCACTAACCCAAGATAATCAGCCTCTGAACCTACAAAACTACAGTCTCTCCACAGTACTGAGATTCTGATCGGTCCATCTGTCTCTGTGGACACAGACTCTTTGCTACCAGCCAGACACAGCTTCTTTCTTCTTTTCAGGAATTTTCATTTTTATAAAATATATATAAAAATCCTAAAATATATTTAGGATCCAAAAATGAAACAAAACCCGCAATATTTTTCTTTGTGAGTCTGGCTTATTTCACTTAAGATGATGATCTCCAGGTGAATCTATTTTCCAACAAATCTCATTCTTTTTTTATGGCTCAATAAAAGTGTGTATCACATTTTTTGTTTACTTGTTTGTTTGACAGATACCCAGGTTGATTTTATAACATATCTACTTTGAACATAGATAAACATATGCAATCAACATGGATATTCTGGCATTTCTGTGGTGTGCTCTTAGAATCCTTTGGGTATATAACCAAAAATAAATAAATAGATAGATAAAAGGATCCTATGGTGTTTTTATTTTTATCTTTTAGAGGAACTTTTGTTTTGACTTACATGGTAGCCATACTAATTTATATTTCCATAATCAGCACTGTGTAATGATTCCCCCCTCCATCCTCACCAGCATTTCTTGCCCTTAGTTTTCATTTTCTTATGACAGCTGTTCTGACATGGGTGAGATGGAATCTCAATGTAGTATTGTGTGTGTATGTGTTACATGCATGTGAGTGTGCATACAGTACACATACTCATGCACACACAATCGAAGGCCAGAACAGGCTGTCTGGTGGTGTCTTCCTCTATTACTCTTTGCCTTACTGCTTTGAGACTTGTAGTTTCAGCTAGGCTGGCCAGCCAGTGAGCTCTTAGGATCTGCCTGTCTCGGCCACCTGATGCTGAGATTATAATAGGCACAGGCAGCCATACTCCCAGATTTTTATGTGGGTGCTAGGGATTCAAACTCAGGTCCTCATGTTTGCAGATCATGTGCTCTTACTCACAAGGCATTTCTTCAGCCCATCTTAGTGTAGATCGTTTTCTTTTAATTTATGTGTATGTAGGTGCCATTGGAGGCCAGAAGAGGGTATCAGATTCCCTGGACTTGTAGACAGTTGTGAACAGCCCGATGGATTCTGGGAATGGGACTGCAGGTTCTGTGAGAGCAGCAAGCACTCTTTACTGCTGAGCCATCTCTCCAGCCAACTCAGTTTAGTTTTAATTAGCATTTTCCTGATAGCTAAGGATGTTGGTACATCTTATTTTTCATTTCTTATTGACTGTCTGTGCTTCAGCTTTTGAAATCTGTTTTGTAGAGGTTGTTTGGGTTTTAACCTTTAGTTTTTTTAGTTCTTTACGTACTTTGGCTATGCAGTCAGATATATAGCTAGCGAAGATCTTCTCTTTCTGTTGGCTCTTTACTTAATTCCGTATTTTTGAGTTTCAGAAGCCTTTTGAGTCCATGCAACCCCATATGTCAGGTATTTAGATGATTTTCCAAGCTGTCGGAGTATTTTTCAGAAAGCCCATGTCTGTGTCTGTATTGTGAAGTGTTTTCTGATAACACTTTCAGAGTTTTAGATCTTAGATCAAGGTCTTTGGTCCATTTTGACTTTGTTTTTGGTAAGGGTCCCATTTCATTCTTCTATAATGGGATATCCTGTTTTAAAACCACATGATAAAGAGGCTTTTTTTTTTAAAAAAAAATCCAAAGTCCACTTTTGTCATCTTTGTGAAAGAAAATCAGATGCTATTGCCGTGTGGATTTAAGTCTGGGTCCTCTGTTCTGTCTATCAGTGTGTCTGCTTTGGTACCAGTACCACGCCGTTTTTGTGACTATGGCTCTGTAGTATATCTTAAAATCAGGTGTGATGATCTCTCCGGTATTGTTCTTTTTCCTCAGAATTGCAAATTCAGATAGGATTTCAAAGAATCAAGTAACATGTTAAAATAAAGTTCCTTTCATTCCTGTTTATTTACTGTTCATACGCACAGGTTTTCTTAGTATTTGTTTTAAATAAAATCCAAATAAGAATAAGATGACCATTGAATTCCCATACTAATTAAGACACACACAACACACACACATTCATACATATATCAACTTTTTAAAATATTTATTTATTTCTGTGTGAGTGTGTGTGTGTGTGTGTGTGTGTGTGTCAAGTGGTGAGTGTGCACTGTTTGTGTGTGGAGGTCAGAGGACTGCTTCTTACGAGTTAGGTATCACCTTAGAATTTATCTTTGAAGCAGGGTCTCTCTTTTTGTTTCTGCTGCTGTGTTGCATATCTCCACTTTTCACTTTGACTTGGAAGTATTGGGATTACAGATGTGCACCACCACATCTGTTTATTTATTTAAGGAGTACTCTGGGATTGAATTCAGGCTATCATGCTTATGTGGCAGGTACTTTTATTCACTAAGCTACCTCTCCAACCTATATTAAATGAAACTTTAGGAATCCTGTCTTATGAAGATACCTTGTTGATAAAATAAATACTTGTAAATTACTAATTTTTTAATTGTTTAGTAGAATGGTAAAAATGTAAAAATGGTTGTTAGGAATAAATGTGACTGGCAAGAGAGAGAGAGAGAGAGAGAGAGAGAGAGAGATCAATGAAATGATTCCTAATGATATTCTGCTATACTCAAAGATGGATGCCTTGCCCAGTTGTCATCAGAAAGGCTTCATCCCAAAGCTAATGGGAGCAGATGCAGAGGCTCACAGCCAAACATTAGGTGGAACTTGGAGAATCCCATAGGAAAGGAGGAGGGAGAATTGTAGGAGCCAGTGAGGTTGACCCCAGGAGAACATGGCCCATAGAATCAATTAAACAGGGCCCATAGGGGCTCACAGAGACTGAAGTGGCAATCATGGAGCCTGCATGGGTCTGCTCTAGGTCCTCTGTGTCTATGTTGTGGTTGTGTATCTTGGTGTTTCTGTGGAACTCCTAACAGTGGGAGTGGGAGTGTTTCTGACTCTTTTGCCTGCTCTTGGGACCCTTTTCCTTTTCCTGGGTTACATTATCCTGTTTTGATATAAAGGTTTGTGCCTAGTCTTATTGCATCTTGTTATTCCATGTGGGCTGATATCCCTGGGAAGACTGCTCTTTTCTGAAAGGAAATGGATCTGGGGGAGAAAGAAGGTGGGGAGGGACTGGGAAGAGTGGAGGGAGGGGAAACCGCCGTCAGAATGTATTGTATGAAAGAAGAATAAATTTAAAAAAGCTCGTTGGAATTGAAGAAAATAAAATAAAACACAAATTACTAACTAATGCTGTTTCTTACAAGCCAACAAACCTACTTGAGATAGTTTATTTAACTGAGTAAGTGAAAATGGCCCTATCTGCACTGGTTATCTTATAAAACTGTAAAGATCAGAAAACTAGAAGACAAGGATTTTTGAAAACTTCAAATTGTTACATTAAGGGCACAAAGTTCATTTTTTTTATTAAGAAAAATAATTTTTTAAATTCATTTTACATATCAAAGATCCCCCTCTTCCCTCATCCCATCATCATGATGGGGAAACCTACAGAGACAACCAAACCAAACTAGTGGGAACTCATGAAATTTAGATCAACGGCAATGGAGCCTGCATGGGACTGGACTAGGCCCTCGGCATAGCAAGACAGTTGTGTAGCATGATCTGCTTGGGGGGCCCCTGGCAGTAGGATTAGAGTCCATCCCTGGTGCATGAGCAGGCCTTTTGGAGCCCAGTTCTATGATGGGATGCCTAGCACAGCATGGGGAGGGGCTTGGATCTTTTTTAAACAAAAAAGAATACTACAATCTTGAGAACATTTTCAAAATAGAATTTTATGCTTATGTAAAAATACACAAAGTATATAAACAATATATGAAAATAATATAATTTATATAATATGTAATTTATACATAGGCATAATATATAAAGTATAATAAATATATTTTGTGATTACATAAAAATATAAATTTATATAAAAATTATTTTGTTGTCACAAAGAATATAGGATAATCAGTGAAATGCTTTTAATCATATTATATATACATAATAATAAATTTCATGAAGGAAGGAAATGAAAAATTAGTTCAAAGACACAGAATACAGTAAGTTTTCTGGCTATTGGAGGATTTCTTGTGTAATTTTTAGATGTATGGCAATAGGAAACAATAATCTTTAATAATTTTTAGTTTTTATACTTAATACAAAGAAAATTTTATTGCAATATTCAGGTAATAAAGATAAGAAAAGTTAATTGTTAATCTCACAGATTTGAGGATAAAGACCACCAACCGAAATCATCACGGCCAAATTAATTAAAGCAAGCAATTAATTAAAACAAGTTTAAAATTTTTTTTTATTCCTGTACATGGGCTGTCTTTCCCTAAATGCAAGGTTCAAGAGATTGGCACTGGACATGGGTAAGATAAGCGTTTTTATAGTTCAGGAGTCGGGGGTTTTCAAATGGGGGATTTGGCAGGCAAATAGGCATGGCTGCAGAAGCAGAACATAAGCATAACAAATTGCTCATAACAACCTCCTGAAACAAAGACATATTTGCAAGGTGGTCATAACAAGGTGGTCCTAACAACAGGTGGTCCTAACAACAGGTGGTCCTAACAAGGTGGTTATAACAAGGTGGTCATAACAAGGTGGTCATAACAATAGGTGGTCATAATAATCTTTTGAAACAAAGTCAGGGTTGCTGTTTCCTGGAACAGGCAGCACAGAACCATTTGTAGTTAAGGTTACAGGTGGGGTATAGCCCAATCCTGGAGAAAGAGATTTAATCATAAACAGGAATGATTCTAGTTTGTCTTTACTATAAGATGGCTTTCAAGCCTAGGATGGAGACAGGGTGGCTTATCATTAATTTGTATATTTTTAGTACATATTCAGTCAAAAAACTACTTTTCACATGTGTATTAGTTACCTTCTTATTGCTATGTTAAAACCCTAAGACAACTTACAGAAGAAAGGGTTGATTTGGGCTTATAGTTGAAGAGGGATGAGTTCATCACCATCACAGTGGGGAAGCATGATAGCAGGCAGACATGGCAACTGGAGCAGGAAGCCGAGGACTTCCTGTTAACTATCTTTTTATTTATTCTATGTGTCTTCTACATCATGCATTTTGATCCCATTTATTTCCTTGTCCCTTTGCATCTGCCTTCCACCCCTGAACCCCCCAAATAACACAAAATTTAGAGAAAAAAGAGGGGAGGAAGAAAAAATTTAAAATCTCATTATGGAAGCTGCAGTGTGACACAGTGAATCATGCAGTAAACCCCTTTGTCCATATATCTTTACTTGCAAGTGTTCATTGCAAAGGATCATTGGTCTGGTTCAAGGCCTCTGATTTCTACTACACCATTGATGCTGGGCTCTCACTAGGACTCTTCTTGGATATCCTGTTGTTGCCCTGTGTTGTGGAAATCCTGCAGCTTCGGGCCTGTGGGTCAGGCCCCTTCATGTGCTACAGCAGATCATAGATGGGGTGAATGTTGGGGCAGGCCAAGTCATAACCCTGGTTCTGGGCCTGGGTAGCTGTAGGGTTGGTCAGCCCACCACTTCTCCCCTGTCTTCACCACCAGAGTGAGCTCTCCAGCATGCCCCAGCTAATTCACCTCTTATAGCAATGAGTGAGGGGCGGGGCCAGTTCCCCTGCTTTCACACCCTCAGGGTTGGCTCTCCCACCCTTACACCATCAGGGCCTATTGTGTTGCCCAGGTGAGGTACAGTGGCCACTCTTTGGAGTGCTACAGCTGGTGAGGGGTAGGAACAGCCCTCCCTCTCTTATGACTGTTGTTGTTTGGTTTTGCTCTTCTTACTCTTTTGGGGGCCCACCACCTAGCTCCCAAGTAAACACACACACGGAGGCTTATTATTACTTATGAAAACCCAGCCTTAGCTTGGCTTGTTTCTAGCCAGCTTTTCTTAACTTTAAATTATCCCATCTATCTTTCACCTCTGGGCTTTTACCTTTCTCTATTTCTGTATACCTTTCATTACTTCTTACTCCATGGCTTGCTGTGTAGCTGGGTAGCTGGCCCCTGATGTCCTCCTCTCCTTGTTCTCTTGCTCCTTCTTCTTTTCCTCCCAGATTTCTCCTTCTATTTATTCCCTCTGACTGCCAGCCCCCCCTATCCTTTCTCCTGCCTCACTGTTGGCCATTCAGCTCTTTATAAGACCATCAGATGTTTTAGACAGGCAAAGTAACACAGCTTCACAGACTTAAACAAATGTAACATAAACAAATGTAATACATCTTTGCACCATTAAAGAAATATTCCACAGCATAAGCAAATGTAACACATCTTAAAATATTCTATAACATATGACCCCAGGGCCCACTCCTCTACCTGAGGGTAGTGGTGGGGGAAGGGCAACTCATGCTTCAAGACAGATGAGTAAAGGGGACAGCTCCCCTTGTTCACTATTTTGGGGCTGGCTTCTCCACACCTCTATCAACAGGGTTTGTTTTATTGTGTTGCTCAGGGAAGGTACATGGCCTGCTCTCTTGAGTGTTGCAGCTGGTGAGGGGCAGGGATGGCTTGAGGACTCATATCTTGAACTGCAAGCACAAAACAGAGCCAGCAGAAATGGTGGGAGGCTTTCAAACCTCAAAGCCTGCCTTTAGTGACACACCTTCTCTAGCAAGACCACACCTCCTAAACCTACCCAAACAGTTCTACTAACTGGGAACCAAGAATTCAAATGCCCCAGACTATGGGGGACATTTTATTCAAATCACCACCACCTGTGAATGGTTAATTTTTCAAATGTAGAGCATGGGGCTCTTGAGGACCAACTGTACTTATAAAAACACTTGCAACTGACTCTTTAAGATGTTGACTAAAACAATTTGATATTAACCTAAAAAATTCATGTGGAGTGGGGCAGAAGGTCCATGTTTTTAAAAAATCCCTTGATGGTGTTTTATATAAAAATTTGAAAGGCCAGTGTTCTACAAGGTTCAGGGCCTCAGAATGGCCTACTGAGGAGGATATTGGAAATGTGTAGTAAGACCCATTGCAAATGGTGTACCCAGAGAACATTGTTTCTTTGAGATGAGGCTCCCAATTTAAAGGCCGATAGAGACATGTGAGCTCAGCCTCATTTGCTTCTCAGATTCCTGATTGGGAACATTCTGTCAGTTCCCAGGCTTGACTTGTCTAGTCATGTTTAGGATCCATATATATATTTTATTTTAAAGGCAGACAGGACCCATATATATATTTTATTTTAAAGGCAGACTACATCAGGTGGAAAGGTTCTTATGTGAATCTAGATTCCAGGCACCTCTTTGTTCTAAAGTTTCGTTCAAATCTAACAGTTATGTACAAACTATGTGGCCCCAGCCGGGCAGTGGTGGCACACACCTTTAATCCCAGCACTCGGGAGGCAGAGCCAGGCAGATCTTTGTGAGTTTGAGGCCAGCCTGGTCTACGGAGCGAGATCCAGGAAAGGTGCAAAGCTACACAGAGAAACCCTGTCTCGAAAAACAAACAACAACAACAAAAAATTATGTGGCCCCTACTGGTCAGGCAACATAGCATCAGGATGTTCAGTTGGCTGGGACTCTGCCCTCCCCCAGCCCTGATCCCTGAGTCCACTCAAAAGGAAGATGGAAGATTTTTCACTCATTTCTCTTGGAGGGCTGATCTTGTTGGGTATAGTTGGTAGAGTGTGGAGGCCCACAAAGGTTTCCTAGTGAGATCTGAGCTTGCTTTACCCAGCAGAGCTGCATTAGAGGATTGAATGACCGTGTGCATGGTTTCTAGGTGATTGGAAGGGTCTACACTTGGCTGAACTAGGGGGAGGTCTTTTGCTCCACCCCTTGGCAATTCTATAAATAGTCCTTTAGAAGAGACAAAAGGTGCTGGTAGATAAGGATCCAGGCCCTCCCGAGGCTATCCTGTGTTTCTATATGTTTCTCTTCCCTCTATCCTTCTATCTAAATCTCTTATCCCTCTCTCCTCAAGAATACCCTGGAGTAAAATGTGGGAGCTGGTCTCCCAGCTGGCTTCCCACAGTAGAGGTGAGAGGCTGGAGGGGGAGAGAAGTATTGGCTCTTTTAGGCAGCTCGTGAGAAGCTTAGAACCTGGAAGAAAGTGGTTGCATAGCACTCATAGATCTTACCTCGGTCTCCAGAGGACCCCACTTGTTCAGGCACAGATCTTGATATCTGTGTCTCCAGACACTATTTGCCAGAAGATGTAGTGATATCAGAGACAGTAAGACCTCTGATTTGGGAGAACAGCCATGGACCCCAGGACACTTCTCATTTCCCCCATGGCATTCCTTGTCTCTACTCCCAGGGATCCAATACATCATTTATGTTTCATGGTTTTGTGACTTTCTGGTACATAATTGAATTTTCATGATTATGTAAGTGAATAGACATGTTTATCTAGAAAAGAGAAGCAGTGCTTCCAGACTACCTTGGAAGAGAAATCTTATCACTTGGCTTGCTTCCTCCCTGCCAATTTGGGACCCAGGATGTGGGTGAGATAAGTCAGAAGAACTGGGAGGAAGCTCTGACTTACACATTCCTGGGCATCAGACCCCCAGCTCACCTCATCCTTAGCCTACCACATGTCTGTTGGTAGCTCAGCAAGGTTGTACTGGTGTGTGTGTGTGTGTGTGTGTGTGTGTGTGTGTGTGTGTGTGTGTGGTGGGGGTGAAGAGTAAGCAACAATATGAAAAGCAGATCGATTCCCAAGTGAATGTGTTTTGCTGACATGAACATGGCCATGTCAAGGATCCCAAGGCCTCAAGCCTACAGAAATGGGCAAGGCTTTCCCTGGTCAGAGTAGGGATGCTGACAGTTGACAGTACAGAAAGTTATCAGTTACAGCTTCCTCCTTCCAGATGACTGATGTAGTTGGAAGTTTCTCCAGTCCCACCCAGCCCCGAGGTCCCACAGCCGCTTATAAAATAACTACTCAGAGGCTTAATATTAATCACAAACTGCATGGCCCATGGCTTTTTCCTTCTTGCTAGCTAGCTCATATAACTTAACTCAGCCCATTACTATTAATCTTTATATCGCCATGCGTTCCATGGCTTTACCTGTGCCCCATTACATGTTGCTCCTTCAACGGTGGTTTGGCGTCTCCCCTTCCTCTCCTTTTTCCTCTCACTATCTCTCTTGGATTTTCCCATCTGGCTCCATCCTGCCCTGCCACAGGCCAATGCAGCTTTATTTATTAGCCAATGAGAATAACACATATTCACAGTGTACAGAAAGACATCCCACAGCAGACTGACTCCTGAGACTGCTCCCCTAAAGAGACCCCCTACTGAGGTTAGCTAGCCTGCCCTCTCCTTAAACTGTATACAGTAAATTCACTGAGTTTCAGGGCAGCCAGTGTATCTCAGTCAGAGTACATGGCCCACCTGATTCCAGTTTTTCTGTACACATGTCTATCGTTTCTTCATTCCCTGTTGTTCTAGTTAGGTCATTCCCAAAACTCTACTGTTCATGGTAGAAAAAAGTAAGGAAAGGTCTGTGTAGAAGATGCGCTTCCCATTCTCCAGCATGCAGGCTCTCCTTGGAAGCTGGTAGGAGCTGTGGTGGGGTGATGTGTTTCCTGCCAAAGTCACAAACAAATCAACTTCCTACTGGCCTACATTTTGTGTATTGAGTAGAGTTCAAGGAGCATGCTGACTCTTCCCTACTCAAATCATCTCAGCCTTTTGAAGTAGCAGGAAGTCTTTTCTTTCTTCCAGGCCAAGGACACTTAGTACAGAGATATAGAGAACTTGGCTCCATGTCAGAAATAGAATATCTTTTGGAGGATCAGTTCAGTCATTTGACTCAGATCCAGGAATTGGAACTCAAGCCATTTGCACATTTCAATGCAGAGGATTAAACAAGTGTGTGTGTGTGTGTGTGTGTGTGTGTGTATGTGTGTGTGTGTGTGTTCCATAAAGTATATATTCTCCCTGTCAAAGAGTCAAATGTTATGAAGTTGAAGTCCCCCTTGACAGCCTCCATGTTCTGCCTCTCCCCCAGTAACCACCATTTCAGCCTGGTCGATACCCTTCCAGCTCTGCCTTTAGAAGCACGTGGTTAATGCTGCAGGTGTGCTGGGCCTTCCATTCTGTGTAAATGCTCTTGCTCTATCCTTGTATGATTTGCCCTTTTCTATCGATGAGGTGTCTGGATCTTGCTTCCAGTTGCTTTTGTTAAGTATTTATAGACAGTGCATCTATGAGTGTTCTTGAACATGTTTCTTTGGAGGAACAGCAAGAGGTGAGTGGAATTTCTGAACCACTGGTCATTTAATAAAGCTAGGCACTGCCATTTTTTTTTCTCTGAAGAGCCACACACATGTATGTGCACATAGACAATTTGGAATCTGGCTACCTCATAAGGGGAAATGTCATTACAGGTGACCACTGGACCTGAAAGGGCAGAAGGATTGTGTCACTGAACCAAGGAATGGGGGTTGTCTTTGGGCTATGGGGCCACCTCTATGCCACTCACAGTAGCTCTCTGTTATGGAATAGGTGACATTTGGGTGCCTGCTCCTAACAATGGTATCATTCTGTGCGCTGATGTTCTGAAACCAGGAGATGTGAAAGCTGCCCTTCTCTCTCTGCCTTAGCTTGGGGAGCTGGAGAAAAGGAAAACGGGTGTTGGAAGTGAGCTTCTAAGCAATGACATTTCACTGTTTGCTTTCCTGTGATTGGTCATTTAAATTCGTTTGTTCTGGAAAAAAAGTTTTAGTTATTGCTGTTTTATGTCTGAGAAGTTGATGCATTCACATGATTAAAAAGATTAGGCTATCTAGAAAGTATACAGAGAGGGCTTTATTCCTATGCCTGCTCATGTATGTTTTATTCCCTGGATCTTCTCAGTGACTTTATTGGTTTCTTATGTATCCTCTAGAAAGTTCAGATCAAATAAGAGCACAACAGGTGGGTTTGCCTTCTTCTCTGCTCTCTGTTATGTTGGCATTTCAGGTCTTGCTTTTTCTGCATATTTTGGAGAGAGTTCCACATTGGTACAGAGAGCCAGGTCTTTCCCCATTCTTCAGTTCTGTCTCAAGAGTCTTTAACTTGTTGATGCTGAGTTAGTTCCAATTATTGAGAGCGATCCGTGTAAAATGAACAATTCTGATTCTGTATCATTTCCTGTAGGTCATATACAGTCATAGGCTGCATTCTCAGCGTAAGATTGCTGGGGCAAAGGGAAGCACCTTTGTGACTGTCACTTATCATTGCAGTTCCCTCTGCGGATGTCATACTTCATGGGTAATGTTTAACGGTGGGGTTTCCCTACAGTCCTGCCAACAGGGCATGTAAAACCTTTGGTTTTTGTCATTCAGAGAGGAACACATGAGTATCTCAAAGTACTTTTAAGTTTACTTTCTTCAAATGAGTAACGTTGAGTAACCCTTGCTCTGCCCAAGATCTGATGGCATTTCCCTTTCTGTGATCAGCCTAGCCTGGTAATAGCCCTCTCCTCTGAGTTTATCGTTTTCTTGGATCTTCATTATAGTCTTCCTCCAATGTTTTGATGGCGCTCTTTGTATGTCCAGGACATTAACCCTTTATTTGGGATGAAGTACAATTTTCTTTTTCTGTAATTTGTTTTGTGTTTTGACTTTGCTTTTATTTGTGCATCATCTATTCCCACATCCCCATGCCTTCGTTCACTCAGGTCCCTGCACCTGATGTGTCCCTTTCTCCTTTTTCTAACTTGCCCTTGTTTCTTTAGATATGACGCCAATGCCACCCTCCTTGACTTGCTGTCTCTCCTGCCAGACCCTGTAGCTCCTTCCTGGCTACTCCTTTTAGACTTTATCTTGTCTCTGTGTATCATGTTGCATTAATTTGTCCATCTGCCTGTTTACTATCCATCCTTCCATTCTTCTACTCACCTGTCTTCTATGTAAGTAGGGATGCCTAGCTTATTCATCAAGCATTTGTTTAACAGATGTCTTGTGGGCTAAATGACTAGGCAAGTCTGCTGTTACCACCAACCCTTACTCCCTTTAAAGTTTCAGCTGATCTTATTTTTTAGATGAATCATGTGCAATGAAAATTCCTTTGTGTGTGTTGGGTGTGGGTGGGTGGAGACTAAAGATCAAAATCAGTTGTCTTCCTCAATTGCTGTCCACCTTAAGTTTTGAGACAAGGTCCCTCACTGGATGTGGATACCCACTAGACCGACTGGCTAGCAAGCCCCAGGGACTTTCCTGTTCCAACATCTCCAGTGTTGGGATTACAGGCACGGGCCACCACGCCAGGTTTTTTATATGGATGCTAGAGATCTTATTCAGGTCCTCATGCTTGCGTGGTAAAACACTTTACTGGTTGGGCCATCTCCCCAGCCCTTGAATAGTCTTTAGAAAGAAAGAGAAGAAAGAAAGGAAAGGAGAAAAGAAGGATGAAGGAAGGAAGGAAGAAAGAAAGAAGGAAGGAAAGAGAGAAACAAAGAAGTTGAGAGGGTGAGAAGGTTTCTATTTGTGGCCAAGGATGTGTCTAAGGTACTTTGCGGTCCTTAGCTGTGAGGAATAGGCTTCTCCGACCTCCAGTGAGAATTCTCATGGACCAGTTGATTTTTCTCTTTCTGTGTAAACTCCAAGAGAAGTTAATAACCAGGATGAAAGTTCTTTGTTTTAGTGAAATTTATTTCATACTCATCAAAACATTGTGCTAATGCTTCATTCATAAATATTCTCATCTACATAATATGAGCCTATTTATTCTCAGCTTCAGTGAAAGAACTCAGTTCAGGCCATGCACTGGATTCAAATTCAATTTATTCTATAAACATTGAAAACTAGATTTTTTTTTGTAGGCATGCCTCATGTCCCCCTTGAATTAAGTTAAATAGATCAACCAATCAATAAATACATAAATAAATAGGTAAGTGGTTGCCCATCAGAGGCCAGGAGAAAGGACAGGCTTTCTTTGAACAGAATGTGCCATGGTTTCTGTCAAGGTGGCTCTGAAAACACAGGAGAGGAGAGAGAGACCTGGCTCGGCAGAGGACTAATGATTCCCCTGGAAACAGAGCTGTCCGCTCATTGGCAGCAAGGGAGTTCCTTAGCATGTCCTGGGTCAGGCGTTAGAAATAGTCCAGCCTATTCTTCTCATGTCAGCACGGGGTTGAGGCTTCATTCGACACACATGGACCTCCTAGGAAGCAAAGGATTCCATGGTGAAGTCAACTATATCCTGGCCACTGTTGTTTCCCAGGAAGACAGGCTTATGTTCGGCTTGAGAGGTGCTGATGTACCAGTTGGGGAACTGGGCAGACTCAAACTCCACCTTGGTTTTGATTTCTATCTTGTTGAAGATAAACCGCTTTTCCATCTTCTTCTTTGGGTATTCTTTGGGATCCACACTCTGCAGAAAAACAGAAAGAAGAATTGTGCGCGTGTGAGACAGGAAGGGTAAAGCTACCACAGTAGACGTGTTCTCAGGGCTGCTGGAGGGGAGATTGCTGGACAAGCTGTGGTACTAGGGGCCACATTCTTTTCTGCTGGACCCCATCTTTCTAGCTAATCATTGGAGGAGCCCTTTGTTGTTTTTTCTGAATCCTAAGCCCAAGGGGAGGAGCATGTGGGTGGAAATATTTTCAAAAGTGAAAATTATATTAAAGCTTCCAAGAATACCTAGTTTCTAGGGATTTTTGTCACATTTTTTTTTTTCTAAAGCCTTGCATAGAATGGCATTGGCTTGGGAATGAAGCTCTTGGTAAGCATGCTGCAAGTGGTGGGAATGGACTGGAGATTGATGGTGGATCCCTTTAAATGAGTAGCTCTCCAAACCGTCCTCCACCAAATGAGGGAAAAACTGTAGCCATATACAACCCTTTCAGCCTCCACACTGCATGCTATGCTGGGGGTCATAACAGTGGCGGGACATGGTAAGAACAGCCAAACGGCTTAATTTCTCCTACGGAAGGAGTGAGGTTTACAAGCATTTAAAAGTTATGCTAATTTTATTCTGTATTTATGTAAATTGTCAAGAAGACCTCCAACATTTTCTGGAGGGCGGGGCAGGGGGCTGTCTGGGAAGTGGGAAATGGCTGAGAGTCTTAAGAGAACAAGGGGCTGGGTAGTGGTGGCACACACCTTTAATCCCAGCACTCGGGAGGCAGAGCCAGGCGGATCTCTGTGAGTTCGAGACCAGCCTGGGCTACAGAGCAAGATCCAGGACAGGCACCAAAGCTACACAGAGAAACCCTGTCTCGAAAAAACCAAGAGAACAAGGGGATGGCTTCTCTGGCTTCACTCACCTCCAGCTGCAGGGTGGGTGTGTCACCTTTCATCACACAGGACAGGTACAGATTCTTCCCCTTAAGGCCCAAGGCCACAGGTATCTTGTTGTTACTTGTTTCTCCCTGTACAAAGCTCATGGAGAATACCACTGGAGGAGGAAGAGGAAGCGGGGTCAAGGATACGGCTGGCTAGGAGGACTCAAGCACCAGACGAAAAGCAAAGCCCATATAGTCCCCTATGGGAGCCCAGAAGGAGCTTCTCATAGTCAGTAGCAAGGTCAGGGGGCTGATCCAGGATTCCCTCTGAACCTGTTAGTAGCCACAATGAAGAATGAAAGCGGTCTAATTTTTAAGCCCTAAAGAATAAAGCTCTTATGTCACTGGCAGGCCGTGTGCCCATTAACATGGGAAGTACAATTTGGTCACTATGAAAACAGGCAAAGTTTTTTTTAACTTTTAAAGCCTTTCTGGCTCCTAAAAGGATTCAGGGGCCAGCACGTTTTGAGGAATATAGAACAGTAAGTGGGAACAATTGGCTGAGCTGGGGAGAGTGGCTTCAAAAAAGAGACACCCATTTTGATCCTAGTCACAGCAATCTCAATTGGAGGTCCCTGGCCACTGCCATGACTTAGTTATAAAGAAATAAGATTCTCTTCATCTGGACAAGAATAGGCAGCTCCTTCCAGGGCTTCTAAGATCAGAAGCCAAGGAGAAGCACATGCTGCTGTCAGCTGTTGCCCTCTTGGGCACAGTGGCAAGGTGCCAGGTCCATCCCTGCATCTAAAGATGCCCTCACCACACTCGAAACACTTGTTATTATCAAAGAGAGATGTAAGTTCCTCCTGGTCGGGAAGTCTCCCTACAAGGAACCATGTGGTTTTGGGTGGGAAGGATGTGAGGACAAGGGACAGGATTGGGAACAGGAATGGGCATATCAATTCTCTACTAACCACATTTCAGCCTCAAAATGGGGGAAAAAGAACCCACAGGCAGTTATGGCATGCCCGTCAAATGACTCCACACTAATGGAGCATTGGCAGTGTGCTATCCCTATATCCCTATGTGACTGGACTGGAAGATGGCTATACATATACAATATGTTTATGTATTTGCTGTCGTGTTCCATCTTGAAACACAGAGCTCCAGTAAGCCCCCAGAAGGCCAGGAAGAGAAATCAAGTTGTGCCTAGTTACCTTGTTGGTTTATATTCTGTCCATTGAGGTGGAGAGCTTTCAGCTCACATGGGTCAGACAGCACAAGGCATTTCTGCTGTTCATCTCGGAGCCGGCAGTGTAGCTGTCGAATGGGAACATCAGCCACGACCAGCTCATCATCCCAGGAGTCACAGAAGATGGGCTCTGAAAGTCGAAGAACAGATGTCATTTAGATATCAATTAGAAGAGCAAGCCCAGTGAAGTGAAGCAGCAGAATTTGGTTTATTGAGCGACATCTAAGCATTCAGAGTCAAGGTTGTATCCTAATTTTTATGGGGTATAAGTACATTGGAAGTGGGGTGAACAAGAGCATTGGCTCTGGCACCACGAGACAGCCTTCAGTGGTAGGACCATTCACTATGGACCAGCAGGAGAGGCACTTACAGAAAATGTTGCTAGCAATTAAGACTAGCTCATCAGGAACATCATACGACTTCAAGCTCTAGTGTAAGCCGAAGTACTTGGAGAATGGATGGTCGAGCTGCAAATGTGAGCATCATTAAAACCTTCTTTTAAGTTAATCAGCTCAAGATCTCACTAATTCATTTCGGAAGCCTCCTTATTTCTTCCAATGATTGAAATGTCTACCATTAAGGGTCTTCCGCTTGAGGAGGGAAGTTGACTGCTAAGAGGTGGACAGAGAAGAACCTGAGAGCGAAGGTCTGCTCTCTGCCCTCAGTTCTCATCAAGTACCTTCTTCAAAGATGAAGGAAAAGAAGGTTCTCAGGTCTTCATCCTGGAAGGTCCATGGGCAAGGGACAGGTATGTTCCACAGCTTCTCCACAGCCACGACGAGTGACACCACCTGCCTGAAGCTCTTGTTGAAATGCTGCTGGGAGATTTGAAGCTGGATGCTCTCATCTGGACAGCTCAGGTCAATGGCTTGGAAGCAGCACTGTGGAGAAACCAGGCAGAGAGCAAGTTAGGTCATCAGACCGGGGAACTCCTACATTAACCCCAGAGAACTCCAGGGGCCCTGGGAGATAACCACGCTCTTAACCACAATCCCTGTGTCTCTGGAAGCCAGAGGACTTAAATGGTTTACCCAGAGGGACATGGCTACCAGACCCAGGCTTCCTGGCCTTCTCTATACTAAACCCCATTTCTACTTTATCTCTCTTGTACAGACCTCACCTCACCATATAATTATACCTACTTAAACACTTCATCTTTAGTGTCCTCATTGCTCGAACACCGTGCATTTAATTTCTCATGACAGCATGTTCATGCTGTCTTCTATTCACCTGAGATCACTCAACAAGCTCTCAATTGTTTCCCACATACCCCTTTCCTCAAAGGCATTTGGCAGACACCGTAAGCAGAGTTTCTGCCTGTGAAATGTGTTATCATTTTCCCGTTCTTCAGAGAAACATACACTAAGGTTTAACCAAAGTTGTCCCGAGGCATGATAATAGTTTTGAAGCTTGAAGGACAGCGATGGATACTTTCAATGATATAAAGAAAAAAATAATTGGGAGAGAAGTTCCTGTCCAGAGCATAGGCGCCTAGTGAGAGCTAGGCTCTGGAGCAGGGAGTGGGGGCCACAGCCTGGCTGAGAAGGTCAGGGGCTCCACCTATGGCTAAGTCAACCAGTTATAATGGTCTTTAAAAGATACTCCTTTAAGACTGAGGACTGGATTTTGCAGCTGGGGAGGCTGTCGTGAACTTGAAAAAAAAGGTCTGAGAAAAGCAGTTGCCTCCTGCCCCAGGCGGTGATCTGACTGGGCAGATGCCATGCCACATTAGAGAGTCATCATTGTGGAAAGGGGAAGGGACAGCTGGGATGTCAACATGGCTTTTCACGGGAGTGACTCTGGAAAATGCCCACGTGCTAGGATGGACTTGGCCAGCACTGAAAACATTTCAGAATCGAAGGTTGTTGCAGAATGCCAACATCTCAGAGATTTTCTGGCTCAGGCCCTGTGTTTATGAGATGAGGGCCAAAAGGGCTCAGTGACTTGTCTAAGGTCACAATTTATTTTTAAAAAGCCCAATTAATCTCTTCGTTTTTACCGACCACTTCTTATTGTCTTCATCTCTTCCCCAGGAACATAAGAAACTATTCTATGGTGGAGAAGGAAGATGTGCTGATTGTAGAGGTCACCCTCTCTGGCTTACAGCTTATGGAGTTTGACCTAAGTGATCAGAGTGGCTTCATCCCTCTGAAAGGAGGACTAAATGTGTGTTGAAAACTTGACTACTGTCTTCCTAGCATAAAACACCATGATCACCATCAGCAAGTCTTAGTGAGTGGCTATAGTGTAGTGGGAACTGTGTGGAAGCTAGGTCAGTGTGTCGGTTGTCTGTGTCTGTTTCACTGAAAGAGGCAAAAAAACACCATCACAAAATGTCCTTGGAGCAAGGCAGTCCAGTATCCCTCAGCCTGTTTGGAGCTTTTCCCATTCCAGAGCCCCTCCATAGGTTGAGAGCTAACACCCAAGTCTTACCTTCATCTTTTGGGGCCCGTCAACCTCAAAGAACATGTCATTGGCATCACTGTAATGAAAACAGATGTTGGTTAAGTTATGTCTCCTTATCAATACAGTGCAATAATACGCACACAAATCTTCACTGTTAATAAACCTATGCATAGAATGACACTCAAAGCTTCCTGAAGACTTCTGGCAAGTTCCATAGTGTTACACAAGCAAGAGTCTAGAAGCAGATTCTGGGCCGGGTAGGTGGGCACTCTTGGTGTTCTCTGTTGGATTCTGACACCTAAATTCTGGACTAGCAGAATTAGCTAAAATCTGAGCTCTCTTCCCTTGCTTCCATGCCAGACTTTGCAAATGGGTCTCCTGTACTGTCCATGTGGAAGTTGCATCTGTAGGACTCCCTACAGTGGATAACACCTAGGTCTTAAGGCTGGACTTGGTAAACAAAGACAAATCAGCCTTTAATCCAGGTTGACTTGAATTCTGATAACCACCGGAGGAGGTGAGCTGGGGACAATCTCGCCTCTGAGCGTAGATAGCCCTCCATTCCTGAAAGCAGAGCCCTGAACACATGACCCCTCTCCAGGTCCCCACTGACCTGTGGAAAGCTGTCATTTCACTGTTGAGTTCAGGAACAGTTGCCATGGCTGTTTCAGACACCTGTGTGAAGAGAGAAAGTGAGCGGTCCTGCACAGTGTTAGTTCCCTGAGGCTACCTTCATTGTGTTTCTCTCAGCTCTAGTTCAGGGCGGGCATGGAAAAACTGATCTCCGAGGAACGAGCAAATGAATCGAGGCGCTGTTGTGTGGATTTAGAACAGCGGTTCTCAGTCTTTCACAGGGGTCGCCTAAGACCATTGGAAAGCACAGATATTTGCATCACGATTCCTAACCGTAGCAAAATTACAGTGATGAAGCAGCAATGAAAGTAATTTTTGTGGTTGGAGTCACCACAACTTAAGGAACTGTATTAAAGGGTCACAGCATTAGGAAGGTTGAGAACCACTGGTCTAGAAGAAAGCAAGAGTTGAACTAAATCCCAGACAGAAAAACTTTTCAAGGAGACAGTTAACTCCTAGATGTCAGCTGCTATATAAACAGCATTCATTTCCAGAGTATTTCACAAGCCACAGCTTTACAGCTATGTTTAAAAAAAAAAACCAACATAGAGAGAAGGAGGGAGGGATGGAGAGAGAGAGAGAGAGAGAGAGAGAGAGAGAGAGAGAGAGAGAGAG
>CABHPP010145370.1:0-39990 GCA_902168425.1 Peromyscus attwateri
ACCAGATGTCATTATGGGTGGTTGTGAGCCACCATGTGGTTGCTGTAAATTGAACTCGGAACCTCTGGAAGAGAAGTCAATGCTCTTAATCGCTGAGCCATCTCTCCAGCCCAGTCATCACTTTCTTAAAGGTGTGTGTGCTTCCCAAGCAAAGGCATGAGATCTCAAGTGCTGAGATTAAAGATGTGTGCCATTACTGCCTGGCTCTGTTTCTCTCCTAGACTAAGTCAATCTCATGTAGTCCAGGGTGGCTTTGAACTCACAGAGATCCAGACAGATCTCTACCTCCTGGGTGCTAGGATTAAAAGTGTGTGCTACCAACTGCCTGGCCTCTATGTTTAATCTAGTGGCTTGTACTGTTCTCTGATCTTCAGGCAAATTTTATTAGGCTACACAATATATCACCACATTTCCCCTTTTTTGTCTAAAATAATAAAAGGAGGTTATAACTAATATAAGAAAAAGTATATACAATAAGTACAATAAGTATATATAATATATACAGTCAAGAATTACATTAACAATGTCCAGTCTATAAACATTTGACAAATTCAGAGAAAATACTCCATTATTTATCCTATTTTGGTGAGTCCAAAGTGAAGTACCTAATTCACTTTCTATCTTAACTTGTATTACCAACCAAAAACCAACTTTTGATATCTTTCAAACTTATACACTTTACACCTCTTTAGTGAGTTTCTTTTCTGAATTTGTTAACAAGGAAAATTATAACCATAACTATCTAATCTTCAACTCCTTCAGAGACCCGAGAAGGAAATAACATTTACTGAGTAAGCAGGAAGTGCAAATAAGCAACTTCTAAAAACTGTGAGAAATGACAGAAACAGCTGGCTGCCTGGACAGTCAACCAAGGTTCCTCTGCAACATTGGGGCATCCATCTTCGGCCTACAGGCTTAACATATCTGACAGACTCATCTGTAAAGGAGGATTTTCTAAAGGGCCTTCCTACCTTGTCTTGGCAAGGATTGGCAGTCCTTTCTTTTGTGTCCTGCTTATCCATTTTGGACAGCATACTGTCAGCAGTTGAAGCAAGGGCACTTTCTTGACCAGTAGCTAACTTTTGTCACAAAGAAAGCAAACTCCATATGGAGTTTCTTCAGTGTCCATCATCTTCTCTGAAGTGGATTCGTGCTGCCAGGAGCAGACATGTTTCATAGTCATAAAAAAAGAATCTATGTTATTAAAACACCTTAAATACCATATTCTGTAGATCTCTGGAGTGTTTGAAGACACTTGTCTATCTAAAATATATATCTGTTTGACCTTGAAAACATACCTAATATGACTTGATTGTAATGACTAACTACTAACTTGTATTTCTTTATATCCTAAGTAGTTGGTAATAATAACTTTCAAGGACTAGCAATTTGCATATTGTTAAATGAACTGTGTAGGTACAATGCTTTGAGCAAGATTAGAAATGTATGTACAGTATTTTCTAACAAAATCCATCTCAAATTTGTGTCAATATACATAATTTGTATACAATATGCAAAAATCCAATGTAAAACATTTAAAACTAGTAGTTGCTTTTTAAATGTAGATTCAATAATCTACCTTTTTATCTTATCATATTCATATCCTCCCTTTTTTCTTTTCAGAATAGATTCAATAATCGACCCTTTTATCCTATCATTTCTATATTTTTTTCAGATTCAGTAATCTACCTCTTATCTATATCCTCTTTTTTCTTTTTCTTTTTTTTTTCAAACAAGAACCCTGAAATCTAATCTCCTTTGTTTAGCTTTTTTCCTGACCATTATCAATTAACAACTTGTAACCAACCATCCTAAACAATGACAGTTATCCATAACCCATTGAAAGGCCAAAAGCCAACCAACCCCACCTCTTGAGAATGTGGGCATCGTGTTCTTAAAATTACATTAGTTATAACCTTTTATTTTTATTTATTTATTTTTTTGTTTTTTGAGACAGGGTTTCTCTGTGTAGCTTTGTGCCTTTCCTGAAACTCACTTTGTAGCCCAGGCTGGCCTCGAACTCACAGAGATCCGCCTACCTCTACCTCCCCAAGTGCTGGGATTAAAGGCGTGTGCTGCCGCATCCACCACCACCTGGCTTATTATTTTAGACAAAAAAGGGGGAAATGTGGTGATATATTGTATACCCTAATAAAATTTGCCTGAAGATCAGAGAACAGAACAAACCACTAGATTAAACATAGAGGCCAGACAGTGGTAGCACACACCTTTAATCCTAGCACCCAGGAGGTAGAGATCTGTCTGTATCTCTGTGAGTTCAAAGCCACCCTGGGCTACATGTGATTGACTCAGTCCAGGAAAGAAACAGAACCAGAAAGTGGTGGCACACACCTTTAATCCCAGCACTGGGAAGCACACATGCCTTTACTCCCAGGAAGTGATGGCTGGGCAGAGAAAGGTATATAAGGCGTGAGGAGACAGGAACTAAAGGCTTTTCGGCAGAAGCATCCCTTTCAGCTAGGCCTTTTTCAGACTGAGGAGTTGATAAGGTAAGAGGTGGTGGCTGTGGCTTGTTCCTTTGTCTCTCTGATCTTTCAGCATTTACCCCAATATCTGACCCTGGGATTTTTATTTAACGACCATTTAACATTTGAGTTACAGGACCAACCTATAGATGTAATTCTGAATGGTCTTATTAAATAAGAAACACAGAGCCAAATGCAGAGTTAAAAGCCCAGAGATCGAGCAGCAGCCAAGAGCTAAGACCAAGACTGCCTTCTTACCCCTCGATGTCACTGTCGTCCTTCCCCTCAGAAAGAGACCTGCTTCCTGTGTGTCTGTATTTTTATTGACTTTCTGTTCTGCCTTCTCATTGGTTATAAACCCAACCACATGACCTCCTCATCACTGCCTGTCTATACAGACCTCTAGGTCTCTATGGTTGGTATTGAGATTAAAGGCGTGTGTCTCCAAGCTGGCTGTGTCCTTGAACACACGGACTCTGCCTGCCGTGTGATCGGATTAAGGGCGTGTGCTACCACTACCAGACTTCTGCTAAATGGCTTGCTATTAGCTCTGACCCCCAGGCAACTTTATTTATTAACATACAAATAAGATCACATTTCAGCACAAATAAAATATCACCATACCAACCAGAAGCCAGGTGGCAAAAGACCCAATGAACATAATTCTGGTCCCCAAAGAACAGAGATGAGAGTAGAAAGTGGACTTGGAGAGTCAACGACTGCTTTAAAAAGATGTTTATTGAAGCCCTATTTATAAAACCACAACATTGGAGTGAACCTACATGACCCAAACTACAGGAAAATTTTAATAATGTAAAGAATCCAAGGTATGTGAGTCCAGTGGAATGCTGTGTAGCCATTCTGATGCAGAAAAGCTCACAAAATCTGCATAAATCGATTTCCCTGTCTTTTAAAAAACATGTATGCACAGATATGTGGTTTGCATACACACAGAGACACATAGACACACACAGAGAGAATAAATACATAAATGTAATATTTAAAAAAATATAAAATAAACAAACAACAAAAAAAAGACAAAAGCCATTAAGCAAAGAGAACACTGAGGAGTTTTAATGGCAGCTGGAAGGAGCAGCCACAATCTCCTCAAATCGAACGAAGAAAAAACAAGGAAGAAGCTTCCAGAAGAGGAGAAATGGAGACCCTGCTGAGGAGGGTGTGGCCCCAGGTCCTGGTGCTGCATGGTTGTGGGAACCTGCCTTCAGGCTGCTGTGGAGGGTGCCAAGTGAAGCAGTCTTCAGGGAGGGGCCTCTCTGGAGACGCTGTGCTCAGGAGCCAACCGAGCAGCCAGGAAGGGTGTTGGGAAAGCTGATGATTGCAGAACCTGCCAAGGCAGGCCCCAGGAAACCCTGCTCCGTCTACAGTGCTAGATCCCTAGATGGACAGGGAGAACACAAGGACCAGCTGGCAGAGGGAAAGAACACACGCCATTCTGCTCCAGTTTTGCAGAGCAGACAATGAAATTGGTCACAGAGAGGCAACAAACTGATAAGTAACCAATCTTCTAAATCCTAGTATCTTGAGCATTGCGTAGGAATATGTGTTTCTATAAACTTTCTATTGCATTATTATGCAACATAGTTGCTATATTAAACATTTTACACAACAAAAAACATTATACACTAATATTTTTATTATTGACTATTGCATTACATATGCATTTTTTCCTTTCTTTTTCTTTTTCTTTTTCTTTTTTTTTTTTTTCCTGAGACAGGGCTTCTCTGTGTAACAGCCCTGGCTGTCCTGGAATAATATCTTATTCTTACTATTAAAATGTATGCCTTTTTTACTATTATGAACAGTGCTACATTGAACATCTTTAAATGATTATTTTTTCATACTAAATTACAGGAAGTTGACTTGTTGGAGCAATGATTCTGTTAAATTGATAAGGGTACCTACCTTGTGCATTATTTGCTAACTTTTGTTGTCATGAGAAAAACATTTTGGCACATACTCTCACACCCTCACACCCACACAAATATGTACAAGCAAGTACACGCTCACAAAAAGCATTTTTGCTTTGTGCATTTCTCAACAATGCATGAAAAAGGTTGTTCTTTAGGCATCTGATCTGATATTGAAGTCAAACAAGGTCAGATACCACAATGGTTCCAGGAAGAATTTTTCTGAAAGGCAGGTGGCCCAGCCAGGAAACTGCCTGCAAAAGATGCTCTCTACCTAGAACAGCTTTTCATTAAAACAGCACATAGGATTTGGGGATTCACAAACTTTCTTTGCAGAACAATGTTAGGCTGACAGAAAATTTAAGTCAAAGCCCAGAGTTCCCATGTTCCTCCTGTCTTCACATATACAACCCTCCTCACTATCATCATTGTTAAATGATGACATCATCACGCTTGTTAAAGCTGGGGCACTTCACGGTTAACAGCGCAGTTACCTGGCTTTGGATTTTATACAATTGAAAAAAGAGAAAAGGTAGAGATGCATGCATTTATTCCCTCTGCTCCTGCTTGTGGATGTGAGCAGCCGCTTCAAGTCTCCATTGCCTTGGCTTCCCCGCCATGGTGGACTTTAACCTACAATCGGACATCAAAATAAACCCTTTCTCCCCTGAGCTGTTTTTGTCAAGATGTTTTTTTTTGTCAAAGCAATAGAAAATAAAATTTAGACAGAATAAAATTGTATGCTGAGATTGCTGAGACCTAAGGCAAGAAACAAACCCATCTACAAAAATTATGAAGAAGAAAAGGAAAAGAAATTCTGGCTAGCTTTACAGACACAAACTACCAAAGTCGAAAGTAGCAGGGGAGATGAGTGATTGGTTATGATGGGCACAGTCTTAACAGAGGAGAAAGTAATCCTTGCAGAAAGGCATGATCTGTGATTTCACATGCCCCCTGTGGTCCTGAACTGCCCCTCCCCACACATTTATAACCAAACACTTCCTGCTGCTGTAACTGAAAAGGCTGCTGTCTTTCATCAGTTAGGAATAAGAAAAAACAGGGTAGGGAGCTAGCTCAGTGGATAAGGCACTTGCCACTTGAGTATGAGGACTGGAGTGCAGATCTCCGGCACCGGCATAGAGCCAGGCAGGTGTAGCAGCCTACCAATAACCCCAGGGCCCCAGAAATGGAGATCCAGAATCCCAGAGGTTAGCTGGATAGCTAAGGCTTGCCCACTGGCAAATTCCAGGTTCAGTAACAGACCCGGTCTCAATAAATGAAGTGGAGAGCAATTGAGGAAGATACTTGTATTTGTCAGGGGTCTCTAGAGTAACAGAACTTAACAGAACACACACACACACACACACACACACACACACACACACACACAAATGCACACATAATATATATTATATTATATTTATTATATTATTATATTATATTACAATTTGTTATGTTATATTATATACATTATATATCTCTTCCTTCTTCGATGTCCTTTATATAGGCTGCCAACCAGATGGTGTGGTCAAGATTAAAGATGGATCTTCCCACCATGAAGATCCAGATTACAAGCAGGTCTTCCCACTTCACAAGATTTAATCAAGAAAAATTCCTCACAGGTGTGCACAGTCATTTGGTAGTCAGGTTGTAGTCCCATTGACAAACCAAGAATTGTCATCCGAATGCTCAATATCAACTCTGGTCTCCGTATGCACATACACACCCACACGCAGGTGTGCCCACATGCATGTGAAAATGTGCACACATACACACATTTAAAAGAGAAGAAAAATAGTATGGGCATGATGGTTGTGCCTAGGCAGATGAATGAGACCCCGTCTGTGAGAAAAAGAAAAATAAAGGAGGCAAGTGCTCAGTCGTGGAACACATGGCTGAGTCTGCTGGAGGCTTTGAGTCTGATCCCCAACACCACACAAAAAAGACAAAAGGTATTTACCCTGTGATGTTCCCAGAAGAAGAGCCACGTTCATGTTTAAACATCCTACAAAGTCTGAGGAGAATTAGGGTTGGGAGCCAAATCAGCTTGGGTAATCTTTAGTTCCCTTCACAACCATTTATTGCCCACCTCTGCATGGGAACTAACTTCCTTCTGACATTAGGTAAATGCCGTTGAAATGTTCAGATCCCCATCTCCCAGCAAACCAAAGGCTAAGAATGTCTTCGGATAGCGTCAGAAACTTACCACAGAGGTTTTCCTGCTTACTATGGCCATCTGCTTGATGCTCCTACCAAAATATTTTAAAAGTGCCTTGGTTTATGACTTTCTTGTTTTAGTAGTGCAAGAGCTTCATGAAACGCTACCACATTGGACATGGTATTTGGGCCAACCTAGATCTATGCTCTCTGGCCATGACACTCATATTTGGCATCAGAGTAGACTAGCTCTGACTCCCTTTGAGGGGAGAGCTGAGTTCCTGTCGGCAACCTTCACTGACTCATTCCCTGGCATGCATCCTCCCCGGGTGCAGATCTAAGCCGACGACCTGTCCTTCTCTCTGAATATATTTTGTTTCAGCGTTTCTTACAAGGTGGTTCCCTGGCACCAAATGTCCTTATTATTTGCATGTCTGAGTGTCACCCCCCAATCCCTTTTTGAGACAGAATCTCACTACACAGCCCTGGCTGTCCTGGAACTCACTATGTAGACCAGGCTGGCCTTGAACTCACAGAAATCTGTCCCTACCCCTGCCTCCTGAGAGCTGGGATTAAGGCGTGCACCATGACGATTGGCTGTACTTCCCTTCTTGATGTCCTCTGAGCTTCCTAGATCTGTGGTTTGGTGTTTTGATATTAACTCGGAGTCACTATTGCTATGAACCCCTTTCCCCCACTCCTCCTTCTGATATTCCTGTCACCCGTCTGTCCAATCTCCTGTACTCATCCCACAGTTGTTAGCATCCTTCTCCCTTTCCTGAGGTTTTTTTCTTCTTTCAGTTTTACAAGTTTCTGATGTGTCTGTCTGTGCATGTGTATGTGCATGCATGTGTGTGCACGTGTAAGTGTGAGCTTGCATACAAACATGTGTGTATGTGTTTCACGGGTATGTGCATGTGTACATGCTGGTGTGTGGGTGGAGACCAGAGGTCCTTTTTGGGTGTCACACTCCTCTTTATCCTTTGAGACGGGGTGTCTCCTTGAGCCTAGAGCTCCCTGATTTGACTAGATGGCTGACCAATGAGCTTCAGGCTCTACCCGTCTCTGTCCCTCTGCACTAGGGTTACAGGCATGCATCTCCATGTGGATGGTGGGGATTCAAAGTCAAGTCCTCATGTTTGCACAGCAGATACTTCACCCACAGAACCATCTCCCCAGCCTCAAGTCTACAAGCTTCCACTGTCATAGCCTAGATCTCAGATACCCTTCCTCTGTTTCCCATCTACTAGTGAGCCCAAAAGACGGGGATTTTCGCCTCGGTGACAATAATTTTTTGATTTTTCCCTCCTATTTCCTGGTTCTTTTTTATTCTCTTAGAGTTTCCATCTCTCTACATACATTATTCATCTGTTCTGCAATATGTCTACATTTATCATTTATCATTAAAGTCCTTAGCATATCAGTTATAGTTTTAAAAATTCCTAGGTTGATAATTCTAACAGGTTCAGACTCTTATTCTGTCTTCAAACTGTGCTCCTTTGGGTGTGGCTTATAAGTATTTGTAGATAGGTGGACATGACCAGCAAAGGACCTGCTGAACACTGGCCATTAGTGATATAATGGAGAGATGGGGTGGGGGCGCGCGGGGGTGGGGAGGGGGGACAGCGGTGCTGGATAGTCGTGAGGTCTCTATGTTTTTGTGAGCCTGTGCCCTTGAACTGTGAAGTTTAGCAATGCTTTTCAATTTTTCCCCTTTTGGTAGGTCATGAGTGAAGCTAGGTTGCTCACCGCAGGAAAACCAGGCTCAAAGGTCTCCTGAGGACGGTTGTGCTAAGAGGAAATGCTCTGGCACATCACTCCTTTCCCCACACACTGTGAGGACTGTGGAGCTCCTAGGGGGAGCTCCCTGAGGCATAGGGCTGTCTCTGTGACTGGTGTTCCCATTGTTAGATCTCAGAGGTGTCACCCTGAGCACCCATCAAGGTGTGGGCCACCACTTACCCCCACCCCCAGCAGCAACTTCCAAGTTCCTTACATGCCAGACAAAAGCCCAGAAGCCCAGCAGCAACTTCTAAGTTCCTTACATGCCAGACAAAAACCCAGAAGCCCCATCTGCTCAGAATAGAAACTTGCCAAAAAATACGTTATTTATTGTAAACAAACGCATACTACTTATAGTAAAGGGAAAGAAACACACACACACACACACACACACACACACACACACACACCCCTTTATATACAATTCCTATCTCTGTGAAGTGTGAGTCTGAGGCTTCTAAGGTCTTTTGGGAAATGGTATGTCAGTTCTGCCCATGCTTCACAATGGCTTTGAAAATTATGCGTGTTACCTTCTGACCACAAGATAGCTGCTGCCATCTCAGACATCACATCCAAGTTCACGGCAGGAAGAGGGAAGCAACATCCGCTCCATCTAGCTTCTTTGTTAAGAAATCAGTCTCACTCAGGTCAGCTTGACCGGGTCTGTGCAGGGGTGTGTGCCTCAGCTACTCTGAACTGAGGGAAACAGGCCTGTGCTTGAGAATGGGGCGGGGAGGGGAGGGTGGAGCAAGCTGCGGGGTTTGGCAATCCTACATGACTTTGGGATATTTGAAAACATTATTAACCAGTCTTTGGCAGTACCAATTATTCTTTCTCTACAGACAAGACTTGGGTTGCATCTAAGCTTTCGAGTTCAATGCAACTCTGTTGGATCTGAGTGATCACTCAAAATCTGTACCTTAATGATGATCCCTGGAGTCAAAACTGAGAAAGACGTGTGTGTGTGTGTGTGTGTGTGTGTGTGTGTGTGTGTGCGCGCGCGCGCACGCGTGCGTGTGTGTGTGTGTGTGTGTGTGTGTGTGCGCACGCGTGTGTGCATGGTGTGTGTGTGTGCGTGCCCGTGTGTGCGTGTGTGCGCGCACGCGTGTGTGTGGTGTGTGTGTGTGTGTGTGTGTGTGTGTGTTGGGGGTTGGAGTCCTCAAGCCCTTTCCACTTTTTGTTTCAGACAGGTTCTCTTATTGGCCGGGAACTTTGCCAAGTAGGTAAGGCTCTCAGGTCTGACAGCCTCACTCCATCCTTCCCCCCGCCTCACCGCTGCTGGCATTACAGGCCTGTATTGGGGTGCCTGGCTTTTTACGGAGGCTTAGGGGAGCTGGACTCAAGCACTTTGCCCACTAAGCTATTCCCTTAGCCTGAAATGGACAATTAATTTTTTTATTATTATTTTATGTGTATGGTTTTGCCTGCATGTATGTCTGTGAACCATGTCCATTCCTGGTACTGTGAGAGCCAAAATTACATTTTAAGTTTTAATTACTGTGTCTTAGAGATCCAGGAAACAAAAATGCCTCTAATCAGCAAGCCCACAGTTCCTGAAATGCTGGAGGCTATTGCTTATGAGAGGTAACAAGCCACAGGTTTTCACTCCCCTAAACAAGTTGTTTGATCCATCTGTACTGGATGTGCTTGATCACATGTGGATAGGAAGTATGTAGACAGGATATTTGCTTGCCCCTGATTGGACTGATGGGAAATGCAATGAATTATGGTTTTTCCTTCTTAAGTCCTTGCCATATTTGATTCTGGGACATTTCCCAGGAACCTGGGTATGGACCTGGCCAGAGCCCATTCACCTGGCCAGTATTTAATTAAAGCTTGCTTCAAGTTTGGCTTTAAACTGTGGTAGTGCTCTTATTCTCCATCTGTAGGATTAACACTACCTTCAGAGGTCAAAGGAGGGCATTGGATCCCCATGAACTGGAGTTAACAGATGATTGTGAACTGCCAGGTGAGTGCTGGGACTCAAACTTGAGTCCTTTGGAAGAACAGCCCTAAGAAAGACAATTTTTGCTGGGCGGTGGTGGCGCATGCCTTTAATCCCAGCACTCGGGAGGCAGAGGCAGGCGGATCTCTGTGAGTTCGAGGCCAGCCTGGTCTCCAAAGTGAGTTCCAGGACAGGCTCCAAAGCCACACAGAGAAACCCTGTCTCGAAAAACAAAACAAAAAAACAAAAAAAAAACAAAAAAAGGAAGAAGAAAAAAAGAAAAGAAAAAAGAAAAAAAGAGAAAGAAAGACAACTTTTTTTTTTTTTTTTGGAGACAGGGTTTCTTTGTGTAGCCTTGGCTGTCCTAGAATTAGCTCTGTAGACTAGGCTGGCCTCAAATTCATATAAATCTACCTGCCTCCGACTCCCAAGTGCTGGAATCAAAGGCGTGTGCCACCACCACCCAGCTGTGAAAGACAATTTTTAATGAGATAATTAAAATTTCCATAAAATCAGGATAAACTAGGATTATTTAAGTCTTCTTCTCCAATATTTCCCCGTTAGCAGGCCTTTTAATTATGTCTGAATTCCTCTACATGATCTCCATGTCCACTGAGTAGTTTTTCTCTTGCAACCCTATCCTGGCCCCTGGAGTCTTCATTAAATTCTCATCATTCACTGTTCCTCCATTACTGTAAGAGGTAATGTTATGCCTGAGTCAGGAGCCCCCCAGAGACCACCAGGAGTCTGAGTCTGTATGCAAAGCTAAGAGCCTTTATTGCAAGCTGAGCTTGGGCTCTCTGTCTATTCCAACACAGTGGTTGGATCAGGGAGAGCACTGGGCTCAGTTATGGCAGGGTTTTTAAGGAGTAAAAGATAGGGGGTAGGGGATTTCAGATTCAGATGGGGGCTGAACTCCTGATTGGGCAGGAGTGAGGTAACAGAAGTCTTGTCAAACAGGGATTGGTACTGGCGTGGCTGTAAGGACATTAACAACCGATATACAGATTATGTAAGCTATCCTTTATGTTTTAGAGCATCTAGTACTTGTTTGTCTCAATTCTGATTGGTTTCCCGCAGGGTACAGTTTGTGGCTTTTCCCGATTGTTGTAATGTTGAGGCCTAGTCCCAGTATTGTTAGTCTGCAGCCTGTCATGGATGCACTAATGTTAAGTTAGGCCTCTTTATTCCTCCCTCTACAAGTAACTAGAGAGGACATAATCATGTGTCCTGTGTGTCTGGGGGTTTTAGGGGATGATGATTTTGTCCACCTTAAGAGCAGTTGGGGAAGAGCTGGACCATCATACAGTACCCCTTTCCTGAATTTAGGACCATACCCTAAATGCATGAGGTTAACTCAGTGTTGCAGGCCCATCATCCAGATGGGACTGCGTAATGAGTTTCATTCTGCATGGTCGAAGTTTTACTTTTGCTGGACTTTCTCAGAATGATTGACATATAGGCAACAGGTTTCCCCCCAAAGGGAATATGCCTTTGACTTAGCACTTCAAGCTTGTTAAGGGGACAGGGTGATATACTCTCTTCTGTAGCTGCTCCAGCTGAAATTGGGGTGTCCATTGTCAGGGACCAGGAAGGCTGAAAGGCTAGTCAAAGGCTGAGCAATGGGGCATTTATCAGGAGCATCTGGTTAGCTGTTGCTGGTGGAAGGGACAGGGAGCAATCACATCAGCTGGATTGGTTCACATCAGCTTTCAGCAAGTCCAGAGCTCAGCAGTTTGCAGTCCATAGGTCCTCCCTGGATGGTATCTGTTAAATCTGTTAAAACAGAGACTAAGGACAAAAGTTAAAATTTAGGAGCTTAAAAGAAAATCTTATATTTGAAACTTTTATTTATCTGGAGTCCATTCGACCTGTGACAGGTGGATTTAAGCCTTATGACCTTTTTGACTCTTTGCAATAAGTGTCTGTGAAACAGCTGGAACAGATTCACATTTGAAACCTGTGTCTTCTTTAATACGAAGCTTGTGAGCAAGGCAAACCTATTTGCCATTTTAAAATAAGAGACCTGGTAGCTCTAATTAATTAACGAACTGACGAATGAACAAACAAGATAGTGGTAGCCTTGAGGGAAGGAGCTGGTGGCCTGCTGTTGTCTAGCTGACAGAGCTACAGTTAGCTTAGCAGTCAGTGTCAGAGATCTGAGAAAGATTAATCAAAATGGCAGAGGCTGGTTTATAGTCTTTACCTAGACAGATATCCCAGGTTCTTATGAACTCTATGGCAATGAGGGCAGGGTTATCAGGACAGCAGTCTTGGCTGCCAGGCCCAGAGGATGAGAGGCTTTTCTGGGGAGGAAGAACATAGGGAGATTGGCCTCATCTTGTCTAGGTAAAGTGGGGCATCAACTCTCCAGTGCCCTGTTTGTCCACAGTTTGGGCTGAGCCTTGGCAGAAGGTGAGGCATTGGGGCAGTCTTGCCCAGTGGTCAGCTGGTTAACATTACCATAGTCCAGGTGGAGTTGCCCGTTGCTATGCCCATTGTCTTTTTGGGGACCCTGGGAGTCACTGCTAGGATCTGAGAGTCTTTGTCATGTAAGTTTAAATATCTTAAATGACATTTTCAGTAAATCTCTGACAGTTTGAGGACTTGAACCAAACAACTCCTGTTCATTTTTAGTTATTTGGTTTAGGTGATACCTTGAAAACATATTGACAAAAACAGTTATAAGCAGAACTAAAGAAGTTAAAAAGGAAGGTGAGCGTATTTGAATATTTGCCCAGAACTACAGACATTGATGGATTAGATCTTTGTTTTAAGGCTACCCATGTAGCCTTCTGATTATTAACCCCATGTTAAAGTTTTAAGTAAACATAAGTATTATAGATTATCTATGTCCAATACATTTATAAACCAATATTTGGTAGTTTGTCCTGCTCTTGTTCTTTCCACCTGCCAATTTTTGACCTTGGACATAGAGACTTTAAAAGCAAGTCTGGGTCTGAAAAACGGTGGGCCATAACCCAGTTTCAGAGCCAGCTTTTTAATAAAACAGAACAGTATAAAACAATTTTTATACAGGGTGTACTTCTAATGGCCAGAACATCCAGAGGTAAATTCTGAGCCCAGGTGGCTGGCTGCAACAGTAACAGCTGAGCTGTAACTATGACATACAGAACACAGTGAGCTCATACATTCAAGACCAGTCAGACATAAACATGCAGTGGCCACATTCATGCATCCAAACACTCAAACAAAAAGACAAAACTTTTCTTATTTCCTCCAACTGAAATTTCAAGGAGGGGTGCCTTGCTAACTGTTGGAGCCAATTCTCATGTGCACCGGAGAAAGCTGCCTACAAACCCAAGTATTACACTCTGCAACCATACGCTGCCATTGAATTATTCAGGTTGCAGCTCTGATACTTGGTTTAAAGGAGCTGTAGGTGCAGGGCTCCCATAGCAGAGCCAGCTTGTCAGTTTTTGTAAAAAGAGCCACTTTTTAAAAAATATGAAACATAGAGCAAAAATTAAACAATTAAACAAAACTACAGACAGACTGACAGACATGGACAGACTGCTGCTCTAGTCTTAAACTCCTGAAAATGGTTAAGAATCAGGGTCAAGAGAGAGGGAGTACTTGGCTTTTGTTCCATAACGTCAGCCTCGAGTGTCAGACATAAAACAGCCCAGCCGGGCGGTGGTGGCGCACACCTTTAATCCCAGCACTTGGGAGGCAGAGCCAGGCGGATCTCTGTGAGTTCGAGGCCAGCCTGGTCTACCAAGTGAGCTCCAGGAAAGGCGCAAAGCTACACAGAGAAACCCTGTCTCGAAAAACCAAAAAACAAAACAAACAAACAAACAAAAAAAATAAAACAGCCCAAAAGTAAACAAAATATAAAATGTAACACGAATTGCTGAAATGGTCTTTTAATAAAAAACCTGGAGCCTGATATTGGGGTAAATGCTGAAAGATCAGAGAGACAAAGGAACAAGGGACTGCCACCTCTTACCTCTAGGACTCCTTAGCCTGAAAAGGCTTTCAGCCGAAAAGGGCTTCTGCCGAAAAAGCTTTGCTCAGCCAAAGGGGCTCTCTAGCAGAAAAGCTTTAGTTCCTGTCTCCTCATGCTTTACATACCTTTCTCGGCCCAGCCATCACTTTTTGGGATTAAAGGAATGTGTGCTTCCCAAGCAAGGGCATGAGATCTCACGTGCTGGGATTAGAGGTGTGTGCCTCCACTGCCTGGCTCTGTTTCTCTCCTAGACTGAGTCAATATCGTGTAGTCCAGGGTCACTTTGAACTCACAGAGATCCAAATGGACCTCTGCCTCCCAAGTGCTAGGATTAAAAGCATGTGCTACCACTGCCCAACCTCTATGTTTAAACTAGTGGTTTGTTCTGTTCTCTGATCTTCAGGCAAATTTTATTATGGTACACAATATATCACCACTCTTCCCCTTTTTTGTCTAAAATGATAAAAGGTTACAAAAACTATATACAATAAGTACAATAAGTATATACAATATATATAGTTATTAACAATGTCCAGTCCATTAATATTTGACAGATTCAGAGAAAATACTCCATTGTTTATCCTATTTTGGTGAATCCAAAGTGTACCTAATTCACTTTCTATCCTAACTTGTATTACCAACTGAAAACTATCTTTTGATGCCTTTTAAACTTACACACTTTATACCTCTTTAGTGAGTTTCTTTCTGAATTTGTTAACAAGGAAAACTATAACTATCTAGACTTCAACTCCCTCAGAGACCCGAGAAGGAAATAATATTTACTGAGTAAGCAGGAAGTGCAAATAAATGACTTCCAAAAACTGTGAGAATTGACAGAAACAGCTGGCTGCCTGGACAGTCACCTAAGGTTCCTCTGCAATGTTGGGGCATCCATCTTCCGCCTACAGGCTTAGCATATCTGACAGACATTTCTGTGAAGCAGGATATTCTGAAGGGACTTCCTACCTTGATTTGTATCCTGCTTGTCCCATTTGCACAGCATACTGTCAACCGTCGAGGTAAGGGCACTTTCTTGCCCAGTGGCTAATTTTTGCCACAAAGAAAGTAAACTCTGGGTGCTGGAGAGATGGCTCAGTGGTTAAGAGCACTGACTGCTCTTCCAGAGGACCAGGGTTCTAATCCCAGCAACCACATGGCAGCTCAGAGCCGTCTGTGACTCCAGTTCCAGAGGATCCAACACCCATGGCAAAACACCAATGCATATAAAATAAAAATTAAAAAAATTTTAAAAAGAAAGAAAGAAAGTAAACCCCATATGGAGTTTCTTTGATGCCCATCATTTTCTCTGAAGTAGATTGGTACTACCAGGAGAAGACATGTCTCATAGTCATAAAAAAAAAAACTATGTTATCAAAACATTTTAAATGCCACATTCTGTAGATCTCTGAAGTGTTTGAAGATGACCTGTCTATCTAAAATATATCTGTTTGACCTTGAAAACATACCTAATATGACTACAAGTTCAATTGTAATAACTAACTACTAACTTTCATTTCTTTATATCCTAATTGATTGGTAATAATAACTTTCAAGGACTAGTAATTTGCATACATTGTTAAATGAGCTGTTTAGGTACAATACCTTGAACAAGATTAGAAATATATGTACAGAATATTCTAACAAAATTAATCTCAACTTTGTATCTATATACAAAATTTGTATACAATATACAAAAATCCAATCCAATATAAAATATTTAAAACTAGTAGTTGCTTTCTAAAAGTAGACTTAATAATCTACCCTTTTATCCTATTATTTCTATATCTCTTTTTTCAGAGCAGATTTAATAAATAATCTACTCTTTTATTCTATCATTTCTACAAAATACATTTCTATATCATATCCCCTTTCTTCTTTTAGAAAGAGATTGACCAGAGGAAAACTGAAACCGAGATAATGGCTTGTTGATGATTGGTAGGGCGTGACTCTGCCTTTCCTATTCAAAGAAACTAGGAAGATCCAAGAACCAATCTCATACAGAAGGGTCCCTAAATATCTCCCAGTTCCCAGACCTGCAGTCTTTCACGTGTGTCCACCCAGACCTTTTGCAGGCAACTTGGAAATGTGCCCAGTCAAAGTACAATACAATACTGAGACAAAGTGAAACCAAACAAACAGAAAGACACTCACCAGCTGGTCAAAGGCTCCATGGGTCAGAGTCCTGCTGGATCTGAGGGGATCCCAGACAAGCCCCCAAATGTTATGCCCACATCATGAGCACCCCAGAGATCACCAAGAGTCTGAGTCTGTATGCAAAGCAAAGAGCTTTATTGCAAGCTAAGCTTGTGCTCCCTGTCCCAACACAGTGGTTGGATCAGGGAGAGCATTGAGCTCAGTTATGGCAGGGTCTTTAAGGAGTAAAGATGGGGGAGTAGGGGAATTTCAGATTCAGATGGGGGCTGAACTCCTGATTGAGCAAGAGTGAGATAACAGAAGTTTTGTCAAACAGGGATTGGTACTGGCACTGCTACAAGAAAATTAGCAACCTATATACAGATTATGTAAGCTATCCTTTATGTTTTAGAGCATCTAGTACTTGTTTGTCTCAATTCTGATTGGTTCCCCGCAGGGTACCGTTTGTGGTTTTTCCCGATTGTTGTAATGTTGAGGCCTAGTCCCAGTATTGTTAGTCTGCAGCCTGTCATGGATGCACTAATGTTAAGTTAGGCCTCTTCAGTAAATAAATACTTTATTCAATCAGTTATTAGACTCCTGTCTGCCTGACTGCAATGTGAACTTCATCAAGGTTTGTCTTACCTGTCCAACACTGACCTGGACTCTCACATAATGTTTGTTCAATGAATAGATATGTGTATATCCTTTCCAATCTCCACCACAAAACTTCAAGATATATATTATACTATATTTATCACACAAGGTCCATCAGGAAACTGAACCCACTCGGATTTTTGTTTTGTTTTAGTTTTAGGATTTTTTTTCATGAGAGGGTTTCTCTGTGTAACAGTCCTAGCTGTCCTGGAACCTGCTTTGTAGACCAGACTGGCCTCAAACTCACAGAGATCCACCTGCCTATGCCTCCTGGGTGCTGGGATTGAAGATGTGTGCCACCATCACCTTACAGCTCCACTCAGATTTTTTAAAGCAGTGGGAACTTTATGCAGTGAATTGATGGAGACAGAGATGGAAGAGGCTTCAGGAAATGAATGGCATCTAGGCACTGGAAACATTGGGGCTCATGGGAGCCTCAGGTTGGAGGGACAGTAAGAACCTGTATTTGCATAGCCTCCAAAGCCACAGGAAAGAAGAAGAAAAGACATCAAGGGCCAGCCACTCAGCTACACAGTCAACCACGGAGTGCGAAGTAAAGAAAGATATACAGAATAGAGAAAGATAAAAGTCCAGAGGATAATTTAAGAAAAGCTGGCTAGAAATAAGCCAAATTAAGGCCAGGCACTTATAGGAAAGAATAAGCTTCCATGTGTTTATTTGGGAGATGGATGATGCTATGGAATAATCCTTTTGCACACTGTGAAGATTTGTTGCTGTAATTGGTTTAATAAAGAAGCTGACTGGCCAGTAGCTGAACAAGATAAGGTTAGGCAGGAGAGCCAAACTGCGAATGCTGGGAGGAAGAGGGTTGGAGTCTGGAGTAGTGAACAGACACAGAGGCAAGATGGACATGCTGTACTGAAAAAGGTACCAAGCCATGTAGCAAATATAAAAACATGGGTTCATTGAAAATGTAAGAGTTAGCTGGAAACAAGCCTGAGCTATTGGCTGATCATTTATAATTATTATTAAGCCTCTGTGTCAGTTACTTTGGAAATGGCTGTCAGGACAGAAAAACTCAGCCTACAGGGTGCAGGCCCCCCAAAAGAGCAAAGAATAGAAAACAACGAATAACACACAGTGTGTAGGTCAGGAGTCCAAGTGCAGTGTGGCTCATCTGAGTCCATCATTTACAGTCTGGTAAGGCCAAACTCAAGTTGGGAGGGCTCCATTCCTTTCTAGAGGCTAGAGGCAGGAACCCACTTCCAGCTCATTCAGGCTGTTGGCAGAATTCAGCTCCATGCAGGCTCCAGGTGAGGTCTCTGTCTCCATGATGACTGTCCATCAAGATTGATTTATTTGTCTAGAGATTGCCTATAGGATTTGCTTCACCAAGCTCTACCTCCATCTCCAAAGCCAGCCTTTGGAGCCTTTGGAGAAGCATCAAAGCATGCTTCTGATCTCTTGACCTTCCAGCCCAAAACAGTTCTCCTCTTAGAAGGCTCAAGTGAGTAGAGTGGGTTCACCTGCATAGCCCAAGATCATCTCCTTAATACAAGGTCCCTGACCTTAATGCATCTACAAAGTACAAAGTCTCTCTCCCCTCTGTGCCTCATAAGTTACAGTGATGGTATTTACAAATGTTTTCATCCTTCTCAGAGGATCGTTTTTAATAACCCTCTTCTATGATGGAGACTGTTTCTCATTAATAGCCCCCTATAGCAACATTACCCCTATTAATTTGACTTCAAACCTGGTGAAGCGACAAAAGAACTATTAAGGGGCCTGGAGAGAAGACCCAGTAGTTAACAGTACTTACTACTCATGCAGAGGATCCCAGTTCTGGTCCCAGTATCTACATCAGATGGTTCTGAAGAGGCCTAGCTTAATAGTGCAGCCATAACAGGTTGCAAACTAACAATACTGTACCCTCGGGGGACCAATCAGAATTGAGACAAACAAGTACTAGATGCTCCAAGACATAAAGGACAGCTTACATCACTTGTATATAGGTTGCCAATTTCCTTGCAGCAACGCCAGTACCAATCCCTGTTTGACAAAACTTCTGTTATCTCACTCCTGCCCAATCAGGAGTTCAACCCTCATCTGAATTTGGAATTCCCCGACCACCCCACCTTTACTCCTTAAAAACCCTAACATAACTGAGTTCAATGCTGTCAGAATGGATGGGAAGCCCAAGCTTGAGCTTGCAATAAAGGCCCTTTGCTCTTGCCTATGAACTGAGACTCCTGGTGACCTCTGGGGAACTCCTGACGCGGACATAACAGTTCATAGCCTTTGCAACTCCAGTTCCAGGTGATTCATCACATCTGCTCTCCTCTTGCACCTAAAGTTAAGTGTACATATCCACATAAGACACACACACACAATTAAGATTTAAATATATATATTCTTGGTCTGTGATTGCTTAAAACTCACCTTAAGTGCAGTTTCTGAAGAAATGTGTTCCCTTCAACACCCCCTACAAAGGCAAGCTTCTCTATCTGAGTGCTTCAGGCTCTCATTCTTTTCTAACAGCTCTGTTTCTCTCTAATGTAAAGTGTTTGTGTTCTTGCTCGGGTCTCCTGTAATGTTATGTTGAAGGGCAACCTTGGTTGTCAGCCTGATTGGATTAAATAGTTCATAAGTGGTTAGTAAAGTTCACTTCTGGGTGTCCCTGTGAGGCCATTTCCAGGGATGGTTGAATCACGAGGCCCTTCTGTACGGATCCATCCCCTGATAGACTTTTCATACGATGGCATTTTTGGAAGGTGGTGAGAGGTAGGTGCCAGGGCTAAGTTGATGGAAGTAGGTCAGTGGGAGTGTGTCCTTGGGGACTCCATAGGGCCCTGGTTCCTTCCTTGTGCTCTCTTCTCTGCTTCCTGGCTGCAATGAAGTAAATTACTTTCCTATGCCACAGCCTCCCTGCCATGATGGATGAAATCCCCTGAAACTACGAGACAAAATAAACCTTCCCTCTCCTTGAGTTGTTTCCGTCAGGTATTTTGTGACAGTCTATGAAACTGACAAATACAGACAAGCAAGAGTGCCACCCTTGCTTCATACATGTTGTCAACCACCAAAGAGTTAACTTCTCCTCTGAAGGAAACAGACATTCTCTGATTGACATCTGTGCTTTAAAAAAAATAAAAATCATTGCTTTTTAGAGCGGGACTTGTTTCATACCTTTTTTGAAGTTTAACATGTCCATTATGATGAATACTCAGATACTTTTAAAATTTTATTTTTAAATGCACACATGGTAAAAGAGTACCCTCTTTGATGTCTGGTTTTGTAGACCTGGGCAGATGAAGTGTGTATACCATCACTATCATCGAGGACCAGCAGAATGGTTTATCTCACCACTCCTCCGAAAATATTCATGGGTCTGTCATTGGTGACCATACCCACTTCTGGCATCTACTGGGCTGTTCTCTCGCCCTATAGTTCTGCCTCCCTTAGGATGCCATATAAATGAAATTGTATAACATGCCCTTTCCAGTTCGGTTTCTTCCACTAAACAGGGTGCATCTGAGATTTATCCTAATTGTTATGTATATTGATAGTTCATTCCTTTTGATCACCAAGTACTATTCTACTGTGTGGGATATTAATTTTATACGGTTTCTATAACAAACTACTACAAATTTAGTGGCTTAAAGCAACTGAAAATTATTCTCTCAAAGTTCTCAAGGCTACAAATTTAAAATCAGTATTAATGGACCCCAAACAGGGCCTCTGGAGGCTTTAGAGATGAACCTATTTCCCACTTCTTTTAGCTACTGGTGACTGCTAGCATTCTGTGGCTACGGCCACATCACTCCAATGTCTGCCTCTGTAGCCAGTGCCTCCTCTTCTCTCTGGAGCCCTTTGCCTTTCTTTATAAAGACACCTGTGCATGTCTCCTACCTCAAGACCCTTAATCATGTTGGCAGTCTATTTTTGTTTGCCTTTTGCAATAAGTTAACACTCCCAGGTCCCAGGCACTAGCACATGGTTGCTGTCTGGGGCCGTTATTCAGCCTTCCACTGGATACCATACGTTATTCATTCATCCACCCCTTGAAGGATATTTTGATGTGCTAATTTGGGGTCCTTAAGTATCGAACTGCTGTAAGGCTGGAAAGATGGCTCAGCAGCAAGTGCAGTGCCTCCCACTGAGCCCGAGGACCTGATTTCGGCCCTCAAGGGCCCAAAGGTAGAAGGAGAGAACTGACCCCTGCAGTTGTTCCTCGACTGCCACAAGCACACACACACACACACACACACACACACACACACAAATAAATATAAGTTAAAGGAAGAAAGGAAGGAAGGAAGGAAGGAAGGAAGGAAGGAAGGAAGGAAGGAAGCCAGCAGTTTTCAGACTGTCCTAAAGAGTGACTCCATTCTGCATGCCCATCAGCACTGGGAGTGTCCCTTCCCACCTCTCTGTCCCCAACTGTGTGGCCACTTTTCCAATGTCAGTCACTCTAGTGGGTGTGCAGCATGGCCCCTCCTTTACGATACTTCTTAGCCCCTGATGACTAATCAAGCTGGGCCTTTTGTTCATGTGTTGAAATCTTACTGTGGCATCATTTCATCCCCTCTCTGAATGTGCTTTAGTGACAATTTAGAAACAGTCAGGTGGCAGCGGTGGTGGTGCATGCCTTTAATCCCAGCACTTGGAAGGCAGAGGCAGGCAGATCTCTGAATTAGAGGCCAGCCTGGGCTACAGAGCGAGTTCCAAGACCCTGTCTTGAAAAACCAAAAAGTAAAATAAAACATAAAAAAAAAAATAATGAACCACTTACTGGATGAAAAATCTCAGAATTTATTAGCATGAAATTAAAAGTGTCATTTTATCTATCTTTCAGTATATAGGGAATTCTACCTACCCAAATGAGCCGACTAAATAGTCATAAAATAGTCTCAATATGCATGGTTAACACATGGTGATTGGTGAAACTGGTTTTTCTGAAGTATGTCTGCATTTTCTTTTGCAGAAGCTGAGTGCAGAGTGACATTTCCTGTAGAGGGTACGAAGTCCTCATACTCACGGACAAGCCCTAGGGAAATCAGGACTGTTAAACACACAGGGTTGTCGCTTCAAAGGAAGAGATATATAGCTTGTTTTCCATCCAGAGGGTTGGGAATGGATGTGGTTAATAACCTGGTGGCCTCTGTGCTATCTGCAGGGCCAGGCCACACTGGCTTCCATAGGCTCTTACAAACAGGACCAGAGACCTGTCTGTATGACCAAGACCACATCAGATCCTTCCCGAACATGTAGTATATGAGTGTAGTACCTAAGCGGCCAGCAGAGGCCACCAGATCCCCTGGTGCTGCAGTTACAGGCAGTTGTGAAGAGCTGGGTGAGGGTGTTGGGAACTGAACTAGGGTGCTCTGCAAGTGCAGCAAAGGCTCTTAATGGCTGAGGGGTCTCTCCAGCCCCAGAGCTAGTATGTTGCTTACAAATGATGTCTTGTGCAATGGTCCTTCTATTAAAAACATTTTCATTGTTATGCAAAGTGTTCCTTTGTATTTATCCCTGAAGGAAGACTTACATATCCAGTGACTAAGTTTCTATCCCACGCCTCCAACCTCTCTCTAGCTTGGACATACACAGTGGACATTTCTCCCTGGAAGAACCTCAAACCAAACATGTCTGAACCTGATCTCCACACCACACCCTGGCAAGCCTGTTATTTTTCTTACATTCCCTTGCTTTGGGATTGGCCCCACCACCCACTCAGCAATGCAAGAAGCTGGGAGTCCTCTGGGTTCTACTCTCTTCCCTCCTTCCCATGACCCAACACTCACCTGCTTCCTTTATCACGTGGCTTCCTCACTCCTGCTGCCCCCCCACCTTAGTCCATGCCTGTCACCTCTTTCCTGACTTATCAGTGGCCCCCAGATCTCTGTCTCTGGGCTACACCGCAATCAGAGGGCCCTTCTTTCTTTGTTAAGGCAAGAGTACACTTTCAGATCCAAGTTTAATTTTTAAAACTTTTATTGAAATATATTCCAAATAATACGCAGTTGAGTGTAGAGAATAATAAAGACTGTGATTTCATTTAGTAAAACTTTTTCCATAATTTATTTTTATCTTTTAGATCTGTTTATTTTACTTTACGAATGTTTTGCCTATGTATTAACCACATGCCTGCCTTGTCGGAGTCCCTGGAACTGGTAGTTGTAAGCTGCCAGGTGGGTGCTGGGAATCGAACCCAAGTCCTCTGCAAGAGCAACAAGTGCCCTTAACCACTGAGCCATCTCTCCAGCCCCTTATTAAGTAAAACTCTTAACATTATCATATTTGCAGTTTTACTTAAGGAACTCTCTTCGTGTTATGTAATGTGTGTGTGTGTGTGTGTGTGTGTGTGTGTGTGTGTGTGTGTGTATGTGCATAAAACCTTAACTAGCAAATCCGTGTCCTCCATCTTTCCCCCAGGACACTTTCATGAAATGACTGTTACTGTTTCATATTATAGACATTTGAAAACACATAAACAACAGTAAGCGTTGCTACACAGGATTTTACCTTTGCTAAAATGATACCATGCTATACTAACCTCTGCAACCTGCTTCCCTCACTTTATTGTTTTTCCCGTTGACACATGTTGCTCTCGTTCATTCGTTTCCTCCACCATATGGTATTTTGTTATGAGCCTGTACAACGGTTTATTGATTTGCTCTCTGCTGAAGGACATTTAGGAGTCTTGTTCCCACAAACTGTGCAGCGTTGCTCTCGGAGCAGATGTTTGAGAGTTCTCTAGACTGTATTCTCAGGAGTGGCATTACTTTGCAGCTCTCCTGAGCCAGAGAGAGAAATGGTTTCCAGCCTGCTTTTCTCTGATCTATGCAGCTGCTGCAGAAGGCCTTTCTATGAAATGCACATCCAGCCCTGCCACACCCGGTTAAGTGCCTTCAGAGAAGCAAGCCTACCGTTCCTCAGTGACACATGGGGCCAGGTACTCCTCCCCCTCAGCTCTCCGCACTATGCCTCACCCGGAGCCCCATCCTTCAGAATGGCCCTGTGGACGCTAGACGCTGCCTCTAGCCTCTTGTGTATTCTTTTTTCTTTCCAGGAACTCCCTGAGCTCTCTCTGCACCTCCACACCCACTACCTGGAATGGGCTCACTGTTCTTCCAGGTCCTCTGATGACTTTGCCTCAGCTGAAAGAGGTCACTGGTTTGAACCCATCTGTACCACTTACTAACTTGGACCAATCTGGAAACTTCTCTAAGAACAGCTTCCTCAGCTGCAGTAATAGTGCCGGCTTCATGTGCTATCACCAGGATAACTCTAATTTTTAATATGGACTTTGATGATTGAATTTGACCCTTGGCCTCCATTCCTATCGTATGGCTCTGCATTTTACAGACATAAAATCATATTATTTCTATAGTTCTCTATGCTTTATACATAAAATATAGAGCTATATAATGCGGCTTATGTAGAGAAGGAAGGCATATCACATTCTATGTAGTGTTTAGCAATAATCTTTTGGTCTTCTGTGTTGCACAGGACAATCAAAGAAAGAGGGTCACACCGAGATGTATTTCAGGCTCTGTGGCAGCAGGGAGGGATAATTTTAAGGAACTGAACCTCGAACAGCCATGCAGAAGCATATTTATTGATTGTTACACAAAGGTTGTTTTGGGGTAAAACAAGTTCCTCATAGCAAAGCCCCTGATCTAATCTATATGTTTTCTGAAGGAAAACATTACATCCCTGCAACTTTAGTCCTTGGTGTGTACTGTTCACAGTACCCAATAATTTTATCCAGGTGTGCCAGGACCATCTTGTGACCAAAGTCAAGGAAAGGCTGTAAAGCTCCTTCAGAAAAAAACAACTCTATCTATAAATCACTGTTCTCTATAATGATTTCAAGGTCTCAGTACCTCCAACAAGCAACTAGTGTTTGTCCTAGATACAATGACTCCACTAATTTTTCCTTCTACAGTAATTACTAGCTATTATTCATTTTTCTATTAAAGGATTTATCACAAGTCCAGAGAGATAGTTCAATGGTTAAGAGCACTTGCTGCTCTTGCGAAAGACCCTGGTTCAGTTCCCAGAAGCCACATCAGGTGGCTCACAACCACCACCTGTAACTCCAATTCCAGGGCCTCCACAGATGCTGCATGTCCACAGTGCCCATATAGACAAGCAGGCATACACACTCATAAGTAAAGATAAATCAAAGTGTTTTTAAAAGGATCTTATTCGAATGATTTCTTTTTGTTGTCAGCTATTTCTTACATGGCTCTTTCCCTCTACTAGCAGAAAATATTCCAAGTCTCAGACCTCATCTAATTCACCAATTCATCACCAGCACAGGGCCAGGAATAGAAAAGGTCCATCTTAATAATGAATGCTGAGTGAATAAATGGATGTTCCTTGGGATGCTCTGATACAAGGGATAGATGAAGAGAAAAGATAAAGAAGGAGAAAAGAGAGGGAGGAAAGAAGGCTGGGGGGAGTGTAGTCATAAGTTCCTCCGGCCTGCCCGGCCACGAGGTCCTGCAGCTGCTTATAAATTAATCACTCAGAGGCTTAATATTAATTGCAAATTATATGGCCTATGGCTCAGGCATCTTACTAGCTAGCTTTTATAACTTAACTCAACCCATAACTATTTATGTATCGCCACGTGTTCCGTGGCTTTACCTACGTCACATTACATGTTGCTCCTTGGACGGTGGGGCGTCTCCTTGACTCCACCTTCTTCCTCTCATCTTCGGTTTGAATGCACTGCCTAACCGTATCCTGCCCTGCCATAGGCCAGTGCCACTTTATTTATCAACCAATCAGAGCAACACACATTCACAGCAGACAGAACGACACCTTCCCACCCCCCACCCCCAGCAGGGGAGGTGACAGGAAAGGGAGGGGAGAAAGAAAAGAATGAAGAACGTTGGGGGTGTGGCTCAGTGGCAGAGCACTCGCCCGTCCTGTGCAAGGACTTGCGTTTGATCTCCAGTACTAGAAACCATAAAAATAAATTCATGTTTTGTCGCACATAGTATTATATTGCCACCGAAAAACGAAACTGCTGGTGAAATTGCTTTTGTTCTTCTTTTGCTGTCAAAACTTTGCTACGGTGGTTTTAGTTCTTGGAGCTGGTCGTGGTTTATGCAAGCCTGTCTAGAAATAGTGCTAAAGGAATGTATTTTGTCACTTGGTTGTGGCCTGGGGAAAGGGTTTGCTTAACAAAACAAGCGATCGTGGTTTGGCTTTGTTGTGGACTTAGAATCTTAATGAGGCCTGACTTAGTATCCCGAGTCTCAATGAAATCAAACGTGCAGTTCCTGAAATCAGAAGGGTGAGGATCCTCTGGGAAATAGCACAAACAAAAGCTTCTGCCCCGGAAGGCTCAGTGCCTGGACACGAGGTGCAGGTTCAGGGTACCGGGACCATTTTCTTTTAGCTCCCTTTCCTTTGTCTTATTCTTCCTTGGGAGACCTGGGCCCAAACCTCAAGCCTGGGCCTAGCAGGGACCTCACAAACTGTGAGCCACCAGCCAGGCTGGGGTCTCCCCTTGTCCCAGGCCTGGTGACTTTACCCAGTCTTGCTGTCACAGCAGGCCTTTCCGATCCCCTGGCAGAGAGGCAGTCCGGAAACAGCTCCTGGTAACTGCTCTCCTTGAGCTCTCCGCATCCTGATCCATCCTCTAACAGGCCTGCCTGAGAGAGCCCCACCTCCCACCCCATCCCCACGTGTCTCTGCAGCCCATTGCCTGAAGTCTGACTTCTGAGACAGCTGCCTCCTCCAGCAGTTGAGTTGATACCTCTTCCACCGATGAACCAGGGTCCTGGGTCTGGTGTGAGCGGATGGAGTACGCCGGCCGAGCACATTCTGGGCTCTACACTCTTGTCAAGCCGGCCACTTATCTCCTACAACGTTTCTCTATGTGTTTAAAGAACAGAATGGGATGGTATAGGATGGAGTGGATGAGATAAGATCAGGCGGGAGGGTGGGTGAGACGCCTCAGTGGGTAACAGCGCTTGCACCCAAACCTAACAACCCGAGTTTGATATCTGGGCCTCACGTGGTGGAAGAAGAAAATAGATTCCTGAAAGTTTTTCTCTCTGACCTACCTGTATAAGCCATGGCACATCATACCCCTCCACCAACGAAATAAAATGGGATTAAAAATTATTTTTAAAGAACTGAAACTTAAAAAAAAAAAAGTGGATAAGTAGGGCAGTGGTGGCACACGCCTTTAATTCTAGCTAGCACTTGGGAGGCAGAGGCAGGCAGATCTCTAAATTCAAGGCCAGCCTGGTCTACACAGGGATCCAGGACAGCCAGAACAGTGGGGCTGGAGAAAAAGCTCAGTGGTTAAGAGCATTTGCTGCTTCTCCAGAGGACTTGGGTTTGGTTCTCAGAACCCACATGGTAGGTCACAACTATCCATAACTCCAGTTTCAGGGGATCCTGTACCCTTTTCTGACACCAGGCATACACCTTGTAGATATACATACATATATGCAGGCAAAACACTGTTTTGTGTGTGTGTGTGTGTGTGTGTGTGTGTGTGCGTGTAAATGTAAATCTAAAAAATTTGTTTAAATGGATCGGAAAGAATAGAATCCATGTCTGATTTTTTTTTTTTCTCAAGACAGGGTTTCTCTGTGTAGCTTTGGAGCCTGTCCTGGAACTCCCTCTGTAGCCCAGGCTGGCCTCGAACTCAGACTCTATAGTCCAGAATGGCTTCAAAGTCACTGTGTAGCTTAGACCAGCCTTATGTGTGCAATCCTCCTGCTTCAGCCTCCTGAGCGCTAGGATTCCGAGCCAGAGTAGGCTAGGCCATGGCCCTTCTGCTAATATGCTTTGCGAGTTATTTCCCACAGATTTTCATTGCTTAAGAATCTGTGGTGGAAACATGCTGAGGTTTGAATTGGAAATCTATCTCTTTTTTTTTTATTTTTATTTATGTGCATTGGTGTTTTGCCTCTTGTATATCTGTATGAGGGTGTCAGGTACCCTGGAACTGTAGTTACAGACGGTTGTGAGCTGCCATGTAGATGCTGGGAATTGAACCCAGGACCTCTGGAAGAACAGCCAGTGCTCTTAACCGCTGAGCCTTCTCTCTAGCCCTGGAAATCTTTCTCTTGAGGGTTTGTATTTGCTTCTTGTTGATGCTCAATGTCCCTAGCAGTCAGGAATACTTTAGACAGTGTCCGTTGGAGATTTTCAGGATTTGTATGTAGGTAGCATAAATTTGGTCTGCAGAGTCACCGAAAGCCTGACTATGAGTGTAGTGTGATTTCTCACCAGGGAATTTCTTTCCCTTTCATCCAGCTTCATGGAGGATGTACCTGGTTTTGGTCCTTTGGGCCATGGCTCGTACTGGATGCTGTCCCCTTTGGTGGGCTCTGGGCTTCATAGCGTATGCACACGTGGTTTTCAAGTCTTGAGTTCAAGGTTATCAGAACTCAGCATTTGTCCTTGGGGTAAAGACTGCACCATTTGAGGCTCAGATCTCACTCCACCTTTCTTCTGGCTTCTAAAATTGCTTAGATTCTTGCCAGCTCATCAATACTTTGAAAAGTATTTGTTATATTTTAATCTAGTATTTAATCTAGTGCTGTAAGGCAGACTTTCAGGTTATCTTGACCCCTGCCCTTTCAGAACAGAAGTTTTAACTTACTATTTACTTTTTCTAATATAAAAATGTCTTATATTAGCTGGACATGCTGGTATATGACTTTCATCCCAGCAGACGCAGGCTGAACATAAAATAAAAATAAATAAACCTTTTTTAAAACTGTGGGAAAACACATGCAAAAATTATCATCTTATCCATTTCAAGTACTTAGTTCAATAGTGTGAAGTCGGTTCCTGTCGTACAGCCCACTCCAGGGCTTCTGCACCTTGCCAAACTGCAACTCAGTGCTCCTTAAACATCAACTCTCCATGCCCGACTCCCCCCTTGCCCCACTTTGGGCAACTGCTGCTCTGCTCTGTGAGTCTGATTACTGTCGACACCTCGAGTGGATGAAACCTCTAGCTACACTTTCCCATTACTGGCTTGTTTCATTTAGCATAGTGTCCTTAGTGTTAGCCATGTTATGACACGGGTTCAAATTTCCTTCCTTTAAAAAAAAAAAAAAAAGTAAGCCGCACGCCTTTAATCCCAGCACTCAGAGGCTTCCAAGCTAGCTGGGTTCACACAGTGAGCTCCAGGCCAGCCAAAGCTACATGATGAGACCCTGGCTCAACCTCCCCACACATCCCCCAAATGTTTGAACTTTTATTATTTTTTAAGATTGGTTTTTATTATTTTTTCATTGTGTGTGTGTGTGTGTGTGTGTGTGTGTGTGTGTGTGTGTCTGCGTTTGAGTATATTGACATGAGTAAAGGTGCCCACAGAGGTCAGAGGTGTCGTGTTCCCTGGAGCTGAAGATTCAGTTATGAGCCTCCTGGCATAGGTTCTGGGAACTGAACCCAGGTCCTCTAAAAAAGAAGGAAGTACTCCTAAGCACTGACCCCATATCTCGAGGCCACAATCTTGTATTATTATAAGGACTTATTTTAAGCCCTTTTTTTCTGTGTAAATGAAAAGAAAGATAAAAGCACACTGGTTTTGGAATGCCAAGGCCATCAAGTCTCAGGACCAATCCCTGAGACACACATGGTAGAAGAAGAGAACCAACTCTCTTGTTATCCTTTGACCTCCCAAATTTGCTTACACACACACACACACACACACACACACACACACACACACACACACGGAAATCAAAATACACTGGTTTGAAAAGAAGAACTTTTATCGTAGTCCACACTAGTTCGATGTGTACACACAGAGAATGTGGAAGTTAACAATGTAATTGCTGTTGCAGGGTAAAGAAGCAGACAGAAATTCAAGTCACTTTTTAGTGAATTAGTACTAAAAAATAGTGTATGTAAGTGTAACAGGGAGCATGGCAGCAGGCAGGCAGGCATGGTGTAGGAGAAGTAGCCAAGAGTTCACGCCTGATCCACAAGCAGGAGGCAGAGGGAGCTGGACTGAGCCTGGCTCGGCTTTTGAAACCTCAGAGCCCACCCCCAGTGACACACTTCTGCTGTGGAATAATCTTTTTACTGTGAAGATGTGTCACTCTGATTAGCTGAGCGGCCAATAGCTAGGCAGGATTTCTGGGCAGAGAGGATGCTGGGAAGAAGAAGGCAGAGATGCCAGAGACACAGAGCAAGCAGGATGGGCACCATGGAGATGAGGTAATAAAACCATGAGGCAGAAAATAAATGAATAGAAATGGGTTAATTTAAGTTATGAGGGTGAGTTAGGAAAAACCTAAGCTATCAGCCAAGCTTTCATAATTAATAAGTCCAATTAATTGAAGTCTGTGTCATGATTTGGGGGCTGGAGACCCCAAAAAGCCTGCTATTGTCTACACACCCCCTCCAACAAGGCCTGTGGAGGCCGTTCTCGTCCAAACCTCCACAGTGCCCTTTCCAAACTGAAGCCACACTCAGAGATTCGGAGTGAGCACGTTCTGAGAATATTGATTTAAATAGCTATGCACTTTGCTTTAGGACTTTGCTCTGTGCTGAAGTGTATCCCCTCATCCAGCCTCAGCCATCACGTCTCCTCTGCCAAGACTCGTCATTGAATTCACTGCGTGTTATGGTGGGTCAGCAAAGCGTGTCTCTGGGAGAGTTGCTTCACTTCCACAGATCTGTTCACTCATTTTTTTTTTTTTTGGCCTGCATGTATGTCGGTGCATATCTGGTGTGTCCAAGAAGGCCAGAAGAGGATGTTGGATCCCCTGGAACTACAGGGTTTTTTTTTTTATTTTTCAAGATTTATTTTTATGTATATTGGTGTTTCGCCTGCATGTATGTGTATGTGAGGACATCATATCCCCTGGAACTGGAGTTACAGACAGTTGTGAGCTACCACGTGGGCACTGGGAACCAAACCTGGATCCTCAGAAAGAGGACTCTTAAACTCTGAACCATCTCTTCAGCCCCTATCCCCTTTTAAAAGATTTATTATTATTTTGTTTAATTTGAGACAGGGTCTCTGATGTAGCTCTGGCTGCCCTGGAACTCACACTGTAGGCCAGACTGGCCTTGAATTTTCAGAGGTCCATCTGGCTCTGTCTCCTAAGTCCTGGGATTAAAAGCATGCCCCCCTATCATGGTGTGAATTATTATTTTTAATTGTGCATGTGTGTGTGTGTACATGTACATGTATATGAGTCTTTATGCCATGCTTAATTTCCAAAAGAAAGCAATAACCAAGTCATAATTATGCCTAACATGATAGAACTATCCCAAATACAATTGCAAATGCATTTATATTTAACCAGGTCATAATTACACCTAACATGATATAACTATCCCTCGTACAACTGGAAACACAAAATTATAAATTTTAGAACAGGTGGCAATGTCCCTGCAAGGACATTATTTTAGTATCAATGAAATGTTTGTTGTGTCTCTTGGCAGGAGTACTTCCCCCTCTGGAATCAAAACTTCTAGGCCAATAGAACTTAATGTCATGGAAACTGGAAGCAAAACTTTTCCTAGTGGGTCTCTAGGGTGGACAGTGAGAGGAACTATTCCCCTTTCCACCCCTTGATTCTTGGACCCATGGATCCTGGCTATGGGAGAAACTGTGCCATATACTGGATGCTGAATCAAAGCACATACCACCTTCTGGAGAGCCCTGCCCCAGCCTCCATGCTGCTGTCACATCATTGGCCCTGTAACCATGTCTTCAAAAGGCCATTCCAGCTTTCCATCAGGCCAGCTGCTTTAGAATGGTGGGGAACACGATAAGACCTGTGGATTTTATGGTTTGGGGGCCACTGTCACATTTCTCTGGCTGTGAAGTGACTTCCTTGGTCAGAAGTAGTCCTGTGTGGAATACCATGATGATAGATGAAGCATCCTGTAAACCCACAGGTGGTGGTTTTGGCGGAAGCATTACATGTAGGAAAGGCACATCTGTAAGCAGAGTAGGTATCTACAACAATAAGGACAAGCCATTGTCCTTTCCTGGAGAAAGTGGTTCAATGTAGTCAACCTGCCACCAGATTGCTGGCTGGTCACCCTGGAGGAACGGTGCCATATCCGGGGCCCAGTGTTGATTTCTGCTGTTGGCAGATGTGGCACTCAACAGCAGCTGTAGCCAGGTCAGCCTTGGTGAGTGGAAGTCCATGTTGTTGAGCCCATGCATAACCCCCATCTTTGCCACCATGGCCACTTTGTTCATGGGGCCATTGGGCAATGACAGGAATGGCTGGGGATAGAGGCTGGCAGTCCACAGTACGAGTCATCCTATCTACTTGATTACTGAACTCTTCCTCAGCTGAAGTCGCCTTTTGATGAGCATTTACATGGGACACAAATATCTTCACATCCTTTGCCCATTTGGAGAGATCTATCCACATACGTCGCCCCAGATATCTTTCACATCATTTTTTTTCAATTGAGCTCTTTTTAAGTCCCTGACCATATAGCAAATTCATTAGCTACAGCTTGTAGTGATATATTGTGTAGCCTAATAAACTTGCCTGGGGATCAGAGGACAAAGCCAGCCACTAGATTAGACATAGAGGCCAGACAGTGGTGGCACACTCCCTTAATACTATCACTCAGGAGGCAGAGATCCGTCTGGATCTCTGTGAGTTCAAGGCCACGCTGGAAACAGAGCCAGGCAGTGATGGCACATACCTTTAATCCCAGGACTGGGAAGCACACATGCCATTAATCCCAGGAACTGATGGCAGGATGGAAAAAAGGTATATAAGGCATGAGGAAACAGGAACTAAGGCAGTTCAGCTGAGATCCTTTCAGGTGAGGACTCAGAGGCTTTCAGTCAGAGGATTGGTGGAGTTGGCGAGGTGAGACTGGCTGTGGCTGGCTCTGCTTCTCTGATCCTCAAGCAAGCTTTATTAGGGTACAAAATATATCACCACAAGCCCATGAACCCACGAGCAATTGCACATCTGGACATTTGTTCTTCCAAACAAAATGTATGACCATGTGCTCTGCACACTGTGAAGATTTCTCTTCTCCAGTATCTTTCAGGGCTGACCCAGAAAGGGACTGTCATGCTGCAACTGTCCACTTGGGTGGTGCCTGCATAACATGGAAAGCCATCAGTAAACCCAGCCCCTGTCTTCTCTTCCTCAGGCAACGGATCATAGGGCACACCCCATGAGCTTGGCACCAGATGGCACTGCAGCAGGAGTAGAAACCATAGGTATTTGGTTTAAGTAAACCATAGGTATTTGGGCAACTTCTTCATGTAACTTGCTTGTGTCTTCAGGACCTGCTTGGACCTAACCACGTATATACTACTTCCATTTGATAATAGATTCCTGTTGTCCAAGTCCTACTTTTATGCTTGGTGAGTCATGTAATATCCAGCTCATGACGGGCAGTTCAGGTCACATGGCAACTTGGTGGCCCATTGTCGAATATCAGTTTCCATGAAGGCTTAATCGCAGTCTGAGAGCTGTCCTTTAAAGGGAGAATAGTTGTCTGCAGATGTCTCTAGAGAGTTATAAAAGATGTTCACTGTTGAACCGAAGGCTGGCATCACCTCTCCAGACCACCCTCAGGAACCCATCGCCATCTACCCCTGCCAAGCTCTGTCCTGCACGCTACACCTCGTGGAATTCTTGCTATTAGAGTTGTGAAATTGCTTTCTGGGAGACAAATTCCTCACGGCCTTTTCCTTCTTCCAGCATAAGATTCCAGGGGAGAAATTCCAATTCCCTGGGGTGCCTAGTTTCCCAGTCTGATAGTCAAGTGGGAGGGATGTGGTGTCTCTTCAGTGCGTCCTCATCCCTGCCAGGCGGGTTACATGATGGGGAATGTGGACTTTCCTCCCCACAATTGCAAAAGTGAAAATGACCTCACAGTTCCCACATTATTAACCCTTCACACGTGAGTTACCAACCATAGTCTCAGAAGTTGATTTCTGTACTAAGTGTACATGTGACTTAAGCCTAACAGAACTAGAGTTCTATGCTAATTCCTGAGGGAAGGAGAAGACCATGCTGAGGAGTCAAGTCTCACTCGGAGCTCAGACAAGAGCTGCTGTCTGCGATGAGATTTCCCTGGATGTGCTGAGCTTGGGCAATGTATTGCAACTCTCTCCTACCCTAATCTGATGATTGATGTGGCTCTGTCTCCACCCATAGTAGCCAAAACTATGCTGATGAATAGCACTTCCCAGTTATAATACACTTTCAAAACAAGGCGTTCTTCACTGTAGCAACTCTCTGACAGATGTTCATGCAGAAGGAAAACCACAGCAATGGTCCAAAGAAAAAGCTAGACTTGTGAACTTTTAGTTCTTGTCCTTAGTTTTACATGAAATCAAGCCATTTTCTTGGGGAAATTCAAATTCATCAAGTCTTCATGGCCAGTGTGCACATCCACCTGCACAGTCCTGCCTGAAAGCTGTGAGGTTTGGAGGGAGGAAGGAGGTACCATCATGACTCAGGATTTTCAGTGGACTGGGGTAGGGTGCCAAGGCTGTGCCAAACCAAGCACATGCTCCTTTCCTGTGCCCCAGGTCTGCCCAGTCATCAAAAAGGGGAAATGTGGATTCCTGGGCAGTAGGGAAGTTGAGCTTAAGCGATTATTGAAAGGACAAGAATTTGGTGAATTTTGATCTCAAAAACACCTTCAGGCAATGTGCAAATCTACCTCCATATTCTTGTTGTGAAATCCCTGTCTGGAAACTCAGTGCAGACTTCATCACAGCCATGTTGTTGCCTCCCAGGGGAAAAACAAGGCTGCACCAAGCAAAATTGCCACCAAATCAAAAACTGTCCTATCTCTGTGAGCCCCTACGAGTCCCTGTGTGACCCTACTTCTCATACTGGGTCGCCTTGCCCAGCCTTAGTACATGGAGAGGTACTGCAACTTGATACGCCATGTTTTTGATACTCATGGGAGACCTGCCCTTTCCTGGATGGAAAGAGGAGGGGATTGGAGGGTGGGAGGGGGAGAGGAGGCTGCGGCCGTGATATAAAATAAATAGATGAATTTAAAAAAAAGAAACAAACAAACAAACAAACAAAACAGTCCTGGTCTAACGTGGCCTTGGAGGCCTCACCTCATTCATGCACATTCTTGTATTTCAGGTATTTCCGAGGCCCCAAAACCAGCCTCCACTGTTTGACAGTCAACAATCACTCTACAAGCACTTCCAGGTCAGCTGCTGTAAACCGAACCTGCCAGGATAAAGTGCACAAACATACCTGCATTAACTAATACAGTAACTAATCCGATGTATTTGAGGAAGCATCCTCTGGACTTCTGCATCTAGGGCATGTACTTACACCCGTCCTGCTCTGAACCCCAAACCTGTTTGCTCCCCAAATGAGCTCTTCCTTCCATGGAGAGGAAGGAGCGCCCCCTAGTGAAACAGTCCTTCTACCATTCCTTCAACCCGGCAGTTCTACCTACAGTTCCTTTGTTGTTGATTTCTGGTGAACAGTTCTTCGGATTTACAGGGAGCCATATGATGTTCTGATACATGTATATATTGTATAATGATCAAATAATTGTATTGAACATGGTCATCACCTCAAACATTCACCATTTATTTCTGGTGAAACATTTACAGTCTTTTAGAGTTTTGAAATGCCCGTGATTGTCAGCTAGTTACCCCAGGGTACAGTAAAATAACAGAACTTATTCCTATTTATTTGTAATTTTGAACTTGTTAACTAGGCATTTCTGTTTTTCTTGCCAGAGCCCAGGCCTAAAAGTGATATGACTGTACTTGAGAGGCCGAGGCCTAGTGCCCAGGACCTAGAAGTTTAAAGGTATTGTTTAGGAGCTGCAAAAAAAAAAACAAAAAAAAAACCCTACTGGATTTAGGGTTTTTATTTGCATGTGTGTGAGTGTGTGCATGCATGTGTGTGTGTGTGTGTGTGTGTGTGTGTTCATGGGGAGGTGCTAGTGCAAGTATGTATATGGACATGCATCTGGAAGTCAGAGGTTGATGTCAGTGTTTTCCTCTACTGCTCTTCACTGTTTTTTGAGACAGAGTCTCTCTGTAACCTAGAGCTCCCAGATTCAGCTAGCCTGATCAGCAGACACTAGTGATCCTCCTGTTCCCACCTCCCTTGTGCCAGGATGACAGGGGCACTCTTGGCTTTTACATTGGTGCTGGGAACTGAGTTCAAGTCCTCACGCTTGTGTAACAAGCACTTTACAGACTGCATCATCTACCCACCCACCCCAAAGTTTTAAATTTTCACTGAAATTAATAATTTGACTAAATGTTTCCAAAATATCAACCCATTGTGTATTAGTTATTTTTCTATTGCTGTGATAAGACACCAAGACCAAGGGAACATCCAGAAGAAAGAGTTTATTGGGACTTACAGTTCCAGAGGGTTAGTGCCCAGGATCATTGTGATGGGGAGCATGGCAGCAGGCAGGCAGGCATGGGGCTGGAGCAGTAGCTGAGAGCTTACATCTGATCCACAAGCAGGAAGCAGAGAGAGAGAGAGAGAGAGAGAGAGAGAGAGAGAGAGAGAGAGAGCGAGCCAGAGAGAAAGACACACACAAAGAGAGACAGAGACAGAGAGACAGAGACTGGGAATGACGTAGGCTTTTGAAACCTCAAAGCCTACCTCCAGCGTCATACTTCCTCCAACAATACCACATCTCCTAATTCTTCTCAAACAGTTCTTCCAACTGGGGACCATATGTTCAAATATGTGAGCCTTTGGAGGCCATTCTCATTCAAACCACTACTAGTTGCAAGTAATCAATACTTATTTATATGGAAATTATATTTAATGTGGGCTATGATCAATTTAAATGTATTTTATAATTTATCATTTACATATACATTCCATTTATGAACTAAAGACACACACACACACACACACACACACACACACACACATCTTTATTTATTGAGACTAGGTCTTATTATGTAGCCTGAATGACTAATATGGAATTCACTCTGTAGACTAGGCTGGCCTTGAATTCACAGAGATCAGCCTGCTATTACCTCCCAAGTACTGCAATTAAAGGCGTGTGTCATTTTACCTGGCCCATATTTTCTATTTTTAAAGATTTTATTTTTATTTATGTTTGTGTGTATGTGTGTGTGTGTGTGTGTGATGTGTATACAGATACCCATGGATGCTAGGAGAGGGTGTCAGTTCTCCGGAACCTGGAGTTACAGGCAGTTATAAGCAGCCCAACATGGGTACTGGGATCTGAACTCAGATTCTCTGGAAGAGCAGTAAGCACTCTTTACTGCCATTCCATCTCTCTGTTCCCTAAAAGGAAGCTAGAGAGACAGGTTTTGATGAGGTGGGTGCTGGGAAATAAACTTGTGACCTTTAGAAGATAAGTGTAAGCCTTATCTCTGAACTATCTTTCCAGACCTCACATTTTCCAGAGTTTACTTCTCCTAAAAAAAAAAGTCTATAGCTAGGTGTGGTGGAACCTGCCTGCACCTCCAAGAGCCAGTCCTTGAAGTAGTGGGTCACTAAACAAAAATCCCAGTGCCGTCTGTGGGATAACTAAGTAGCCGTTGATCATGGAGGCCGCAGAGGTCCCCAGAACAATACAGCCTCTTGCCATTCCTCTTGCCCACCAGAATCAGTTGGTCAGACTATTGCTGGACTGGAGAGATAGTTCAATGGTTAAGAGCACAGACTGCTCTTCCAGAAGGCCCAGGTTCAATTCCCACTACCCTCATGGTGACTCACAACCATCTGTAACTCCCGTTCCAGGGGATCTAACATTCTGTAGCCTCTATGGGCACCAGACACACACACACAGTGCACATATGTACATGGAGACAAAACAAATGTATATAAACTTTAAAAATTAATTAATTAATTTATCATTTTATTGTTTATTCATATTTTGAGACAGGGTCTCACTGTGTAGCTCTGTTTGTCCTGGAGCTCACTATGGAGACCAGGCTGACCTCGAACTCACAGAGATCCACCTGCCCCTTTCCCCCAATTGCTGGGATTAAAGGCATGTGCTACCATGCTTGGCTCAAAACTTTTTTAAAATACCCTATTGATGAAGATTCCACTCACCTTGAACCCAAGATATGGAGAATCAGACTAGAACTGAGCTGTCAGCTTGGATCTAAGGCCCACTCAACAACAAGAGGCTGGCTGGCTCTCACAGGGTTGGAAGGTGTCAATCAGGTTACTGGGAGGAAGGGAGGGAGGGAGGAAGGGAGGAAGGGAGAGAGAGGGAGAGGGAGAGAGAGAGAGAGAGAGAGAGAGAGAGAGAGAGAGAGAGAGAGAGGAATTGATGGTCTTACCCAGCTGTGAAACCTGCAAACTATTTATCAACTTGACAGACAAGATGTGCATTGGTACACTAGTGATGTGACCATCATGGGGTACCCAAGCACTCCTTGATTGGATCTAAGGCCCACTCAACAAGAGGGAACCCAGGACACTGTGAACTCAGCACCCAATCCATGAATGCAGAGGTCTTGGTCCTTAGGAGAAGCCTACAACTTCTGCTTAGCTGAACTGAGAGACCATCAAACCACTTTCTAAGTATCTATGACTATATCCACGTACTTACAGCCTTAAATAGGGAAGTCTCCTGGCAGTAAACACAGAGACCCATGGCTGTACAACATGCTGAAGGCAAAGGACAGTCAAGGGCTCATCTCTAAACAAGACATTTATATCACATTCTCATAACTGGAAGAACATTTTGGAAGAGGAGGTAGACAGACTTAAGAGCCAGAGGCTAGGGAGAGGGGTTAAACATGCCATCTTCTAAGCATGACATGACAAGGAACTCATAGCAGCTGTGCCTACTAGCACTGGGTCCACGTAAGTCCTGTCCTCCTAAAAGTCAGCTACGGAGGGGGGAGGGGCTCACTGGGCCTACCACTTACTGCTGATGTATTAGCAACTGATAGATTCAAGGAGAAGGGGAAGCATAGTGTCCACGTGTGGACCCACCGGGGAGCCCACTGGGCTCTCATGTTTAGTTCCAAACTCAAGGTGACACAGGCCCCAGTTAAACTCTCCGGGACTCAAACAAAACTAGTCCATATGGGAAGGAGAAGGGTGGTGGAGAGGAGAGCTGGTGTCGGAGGGGGTGAGGGGTGGTAGAAGCGGGAGAGGAACCAGGATGCACTGTAGCCGACATGAAATCATCAAAGAGCAAAGTTTATTAATAAACTAACCAAAAATAAATAAGATAAGAAAGATGTTTAAAAAAAAACAGTGACTTTTAATTCTTGGATAAGGTTTCCCTATTGTTTATTATTTCCCTTATTGTTCATTATTTTTCTGGTTTTTTTTTTTCATCTTCTTCCTGGCAAAGTGAAAATGAAGACCAGGAGAATATTATAAATTCTCAAACAAAAATAAGCCAGATTCAAACCAGATAAAAGGCATTAGTACCAATCTGAAATGGTGTACATAGAGCATTGATGATGGACCGTGTGGAGAGTGTGGATCTGATATCAGATGCTTTGAGTAGAAGTTATAGCCTGGGACAGGCTCAGTATACTCAGTGACTGAATGGGGGGCATACTCAGTTACTAAATGGGAGGTATACTCAGTTACTAAATGGGGGGTATACTCAGTTACTGAATGGGGGGTATACTCAGTTACTGAGTGGGGGGTATACTCAGTTACTGAGTGGGGGTATACTCAGTTACTGAATGGGGGGTATACTCAGTTACTGAGTGGGGGGTATACTCAGTTACTGAATGGGGGTGTATACTCAGTTACTGAGTGGGGGGTATACTCAGTTACTGAATGGGGGCATACTCAGTTACTAAATGGGAGGTATACTCAGTTACTGAATGGGGGATATACTCAGTTACTGAATGGGGGTGTATACTCAGTTACTGAGTGGGGGGTATACTCAGTTACTAAATGGGGGGTATACTCAGTTACTAAATGGGAGGTATACTCAGTTACTGAGTGGGGGATATACTCAGTTACTGAATGGGGGTGTATACTCAGTTACTGAATGGGG
>CABHPP010145371.1:0-24269 GCA_902168425.1 Peromyscus attwateri
CAGTATAACCCGCTTCAATTACTCTCTCCAATCTATTTAGAGGAGTGCGGCTTGCAGAGAGCACATTGTCTAATCTAAATGAGGAAGCAATTATTCCTCGCTGCTGTCAGACGTGCTTGGAGACAGTTGGGTCAAAGATCAACCTGCTGTCATGTGACCTTACTCTGCACTTGAGGAAGATCAACTCTTACCGACAATCCAGCTTTGCTTTTCAGAAACACATTTTTTTTTTCTTTCCCCAGTTACATTTCCCCTTCTCACTCTTTAGGATCTTTCTTAACTTTAAGTTATTCTAAAGTAAACACAATACCTCTCCGCGCATTGCTTAATGGTAAATATTAAACTTGTGTGTGGGTTTACAGGCGTCTTCTCAGAATATTGCAAAACGGGGTTCTTTGTCTGCTTGTCTTTGTCTAACTTCCCTTCCTGGGAGCCTCCTTGCTAGCTTTAATTTTATACAGCATGTTGTAAACTATAAATAACACAGCTCTACTTTCCTAGAACATAGCATATGGAAACTGTCGCCTGCTGTATGTCCCAACTGTAGTTTCAATTTAAAGACTGAATAAAGTTAATCCCCTGTGTGAAACGGCGTTGGACCGTTTGTGTGTGTATGTGTGTGTGTGTTTTATTAGTTGAAACCGGGGATGGAGGAACACCAGGAATTCTTGGTGTTGGGAACAGAGCCCATAAAAGCGTTTACAAGGTGTGGTTTGAAGGGAGGGAGGCCAGGGGCAAATGCTGGTGGGAGGGCCCGCAGGAAGGAAAGTACTTCCTGAGAGGATGCTCCTCTCAGGAGCCACATCCTCTCTTCAAACGCTTCCTGTTTGGTCTTAGCCAATAATTGATAGTGAATTATTTTTCCCATTCTGTTTGAAAGCATCTTCTCTCTCCTCACGGAAGCTAAGAGTCAAATCAATGATTTGAACGTAACGGCTGACTCCACTTAATCTTCCGATAAACACCGGAGACTTCTGTAATATTTATAAAAATCATGTCTAGGTTAACTTTTTTAGGTATTGTGTGATTCCCCAAAGCAAGTGTAATGAAATGAACCAAAGACCAAAGTCCCCAACCATAGGGCCTGGAGCTTATTCACTGGGTTGGTTGATTGGTTTGCGAAGCAGGGGTGGTATGCTGACTGACAGCAAGAAACGAAGGGGCATCAGAAGCTGGGGTGTAGCTGTTCTTTTTCCACGGCATCCCCTTCTTTGTAAGATAACAAGAGCTAAGACTGCTAGTTTCTTCGCACAGAAACAGAGAAACAGCTTTCTTTTGAGGTGGAGTTCCTTTTAAGGATATTGTGATGGCTACTTAGGTATGTCAACTTGGCTAGGCCATTATACCCATTTAATTAACAGTAGTAAAGTGTCTTTTTTCTTTCTGTCCATCCCTCCCTATTGCTTCCATTCTTATCTATCTATCTATCTATCTATCTATCTATCTATCTATCTATCTGTCATCTATCTATCATCTATCTATCTATCTATCTATCTATCTATCTATCTATCTAGCTATCTAGCTATCTATCTATTTTGAGGCAGAGTCTCACTATGTATCCCTAGCTGGCCTTGAACTTACTATGTAGACCAGATTGGCCTAGAGCTCATAGAGATCCACCTATTTGTGCACCTTGGGTGCTGGGATTAAGTCGTGTACTGCTACTCCTGGCTCCCATCCTTATTTTTAAGATGATGTTATGAATTGGTAGACTTTCAGATTATACTCCATAAAGTGAGTGGACCTAATCCAAATCAGATGAAAAGGGAATGTGGTCAGCCACATGTACCTGAACTCCAAAAATTAAGTCTTCGGCTGCCCTCCAGCTACTGGGCAGCCTTCAGAATCGTGTGAGTCAATTATTTAAAATCAATCTATCAACCAATCAATGGATTGATCAATCAATCACTTTCTTTTTCTAATGGTAGTGTTTTTCTGGTGAACTCTGACTAATCCACGTTATCTACCTTGATTCCTGGTGGAACCATGACCTTTTGTATCTCTCAGATTCTGAGTAAATCAGGTGTAGCATTGATGATTAACCCAACCTCTCTCAAGTATGGTGCATCACGGTAGAAAATAATCTAGTCATATTCTCTAACGCCTCATTCGTTTTCTCTAAACCTTGGCAATTGGGAAAAAATGAACCCTTTTCCCCACCTGGTGCCCAGGATCTATCTTTGATCTGCACCCCCTCTTCCCACAGGCTTCTCTGCTAGAATTCCCCAAAGGAACCAGTTGAAAACATATAAAACTCACAGAACTAGAGGACCGACCATTGAATGTCACGGTGAAAACTTCCACAGCTACTGAAAACAGTGATGGTTCTTCTGCTCTTGGGCCAGAGAAGGCTCAGTGAGTAAATGTGGTTGTCCCTGAGCCTAAGGCCTAAGGACCCGGGTTCTACTCCCAGAACCCATATGGTAGAGAGGACAGACTCTCACTAGCTGTCTTCTAACACACACACACACACACACACACACACACACACCTCACACACGAGAAATGAGAGAGATGGTCAGATTCAGAACATGTTTCGGAACGCCAAAAGACTCACCACTGTGTTGGATATTAAAGATAAAGGCAGGAAAGGAATAAAATATTTCTTTAAAAAAATTTGTTCCACGCCAGACATGGTGGCAGATGCCTTTAATCCCGCACTCGGGAGGCAGAGGCAGGCAGATCTCTGTGAGTTCAAGGCCAGCCTGGTCTACAAAGCGCGTTCCAGGACAGCCCCGGCTATTATACAGACAAACCCTATCATGAAAAAAAAAAAAAAAAAAAAAAACAGAAAAAAAAAAACAGAAAAAAAAAATCAATTCCAAGAGGATCAAATGAATTATTCAAGGACCTACAAGAAACCCTAGAATAATGCAGACATTGACTTGATAACAGTGAATTCATTCTTTCAAAACAAGAATTCCCTTAAATTGTTATTCTGTCTTCTTAGATAGGCTGTATTGAAACATAACCATACTCTTGTACAAATTGGGCAATTGATGCATGTTCCTGGATATATAAAAAGCGATGGTAACTTGATTAGCATATAATAACAAGGTACCATACTTGGAGGGTCTCACTATGCAGTCCTGACTGGCCTCCAATGCAGAGATGGGCCTGCTTCTGCTTCCCCAGAGCTGGGATTAACAGTGTGTACCAGCATGCCTGGCCTTCTTCCCTTTCTTACTATGGCATCCTTGGGTAAACAAAGACACGGCACTTTTCCTTTTTTTTTTTTTTTTCTCCCCTGAGACAGTTTCCCTGTGTAGCTTCGGAGCCTGTTCTGGAACTCACTCTGTAGACCAGGCTGGCCTCGAACTCAACAGAGATCCACCTGCCTCTGCCTCCCCCGTCCTGGGATCAAGGGTGTGCGCTGCCACCACTGCCCCGCCCTATTTTTTTTTTTTAAAGTTACTTTATGTTATGAGTGTTTTGCTTGCATGTATGGATGCACACCACGTTGTACGCCTGGTGCCTATGGTTCCTGTTGTTGGGCATAGTTCTTTACTAACTTACAGAACAGGTAAAATTATCAATCACATGCTTTAAAATTCCAACTTGAAGAATTGTCTTTTAAAAAGCAATTTATTTATTTAGACAGGGTTTCTCTATGGAGCCCTGGCTGGCCTACAGTAAACCAGGCTGGCCTTGAACTTGGGAGATCGCCTTGCCTCTGCCTCTAGTGATGAGAGAAAAGCCTGCTCCACTTTAAAAAGGAATTTAAAAACACGGCCTGCTCTAGGACACTCAGAGGAGGCTTCAAGCCTAGCATATATTGATGAGCAGGTAGAAGAGCAGAATACTTTCCAGGAATAACACATCTCTGACGTGGTTTTTGTTCCACACAGCTCTGTAAGAACAGTGAACTACTTCAAGGGAAAAATAAAACCCCAAGGAAAAAACAAACACCATTAAAGTCCTTCACAAGCTCACTGTGTTCTTCTGAATTTCTATTTAAATTTATAGCCCTCCTTGGTCATGGCAAGCATATGTCTCATACCAAGGCTGAAAACTGTAAGTCCATTTTCAATGCTATCTGAAAACACCGTAATATACATTGCATATCATAATGAAACAATGCAAGGGAGCTTTTAAGACAGGATTTATCTTTAAATGCGAAGCAGACACAGACTCTCACACAGACGGAACTCCAGAACACTTCCAGAATACAGAAATCCGAATGTTCGGTTAGACTATGCTGCCGACTGCCAGCCGACGCGTTGTGACAGAGTTCCTGTGCTGTTTTCCCTGCTTCTCTGTCTAGCATCCAGACTCCACCATCCAGGATGCCTTCCTCAGCCTATGACAAGCTTTCCAGAAAGTGACCATCGTCATGATTTGTTCTGCTAATGCAATCTGAAGGACACAGATGTCGTCTGTTACTAAATCAGGACATGCTGAATAATAAAGAACATTCATAGGGTTCAACATACGTACGCCGACACATAAAGAAATACCCAACTGCCACTAACGTAATGAGTTTACTTTATTGTAAAAATTCCCAAAATACACTTGCAGAGTCACCCACGTACGGGACTTAAGGATAGCTTTAACAAAGAGATCTTATAAAGTTATTCTTGCTTAAAGTATTAAAGTACACAGAGTTAAAAAATATTAGATGAAAAAAAAGTTAAGTCAGGGTCAACACTCAAAAAGGGTTGATATACAATATTCAAAAAGGGTCAATCTGCAGAGTACCCCTAAAAGACTACGTCTTAGAAGTTCTTAGGGAAAAAGGTATTTTCTTTTCCAAGAACTTTAACCTTAGGGTATATTTCTTAAGAAATACTACAAACCATAAAGCCACAATCTTCTCAAAATTCGCCTACTTCACAATTAAGTCAACCTAAAAAGGAGAGGACAGAGGAAACAGCTTTGGAATCTGCATTTAGATTTCTATATTTAGATCTACTGAGATCTCCTTAGTTTCCCCAATGAAAGATAGTCAATGAAAAATTAGCCCATTACAATTAAAAAAAAAACACTTACAGTTAATATAAGACATTATAGTAATATCATAAAGGTTCAGGCATCCCCCCAAAAGTACAGAAAAGAAGGAGGATACATTTAGCCAATGTCTGACAGAATTTTAGAGTATATACATGCTTTATAACACTGTGGAAGTCTTTGGTGGTGACACACGGAATGAGATCCCTGAAAACACATGAGTAGATAGCTCTGCTCCAGCCATGTAGTGAAGTGTTTTTTACCAGCCGTGACGGCAGGATCTCATTGTTTTAGCCATCTAAATGGCTATGGTGATATGTGTGGATGGGGTCTGGTTGGGGAGTGAGGTGGGTTTATATAATTGCTCATTTAGCAATCAGCTTATTGCTGCTTCCTTTTTGTTTTTCACAAAAATTTTTTTATTTTAAATTATGTGTATGTATGCATATCTGTGTGTCAGTATGTTCACATGCATGCAGATGTGCCTGGAAGTCAGAAGAGTATCGTATTCCCTGGAGCTGGAGTTGCAGGCAGTTGTGAACTACCTACCAGGTATAGGTGCTAATGACTGAACCTGGGTCCTTTGTAAGAGCAGTATGCGTTCTTAAAACATTGAGCTATCTCTCCGGCTGTACTTGTGGCTCCTTTCAATACCACAAAGGAAAAAAGGAAAGAGAGAGAGACCTGTAGACTATATCAATTCTTATGCTTAAACAATAGTTAAATACGGGGAATAGTTAAGTATTAGTGATCCCACGGAATGACCGGCTAGTCAGATAACATACTAGTAGGCTATAATTTTTGGATAAACGCCAAAAGGCAGAGAAGCAGTGCCCTCAACAGGTTTGTGCATTGCATGCTGGTGCCCCAATCGGCAGTGGGGTAAGTCAAGGCACTGAGGTCTATGAATAAATTTACAACTCTTAAAAAAATCAGCAGCCTCAAAAGCAGAGAAACTAATGACATGACCTTCTGCACCTTAAAAGAAACAAAACAAAACAAAACAAAAAAGCCCTTTATTTCTCCGTATACAACGTTCGAAGAAAAGGGCCTGCTATGACATACGGCTGTGGGGACAGGTGACATCAAGTTTATTAAGCATGTCACCATCAGCGACACGCCCAAGCATGGGCCGGGGATGAGAACAGAACAGGACAGCCAGCATTAGTTCTGAGTCAGGTGGTGCCTTTGTTTGGGCATTTTGATTCTCCCAATTAATAATTCTCCCAATTTAAAAAGTCCGTGAAACGGAGTGGTAGTACACACCTGAAATCCCAGCGCTTAGAAGGCTGTAGCATGAAGAGTGTCCACAAATTTGAGGCTAGCCTGGGCTACCCTAGTGAGTTTCAGGCCGGCTAGAGTGAGACCTTGTCTCAAAACAAAACAAGCTGGGCATGGTGGCACACACCTTTAATGTCAGCACCTGGGAGGCAGCGGCAGGTGGATCTTTGTGAGCCTGAGGCCAGCTTGGTCTACAGAGTGAGTTCCAGGACAGCCAGGGCTCCACACAAAACAACAACAACTGAAAAAAAAAAAAAAAAAAAGAAAAAAGAAAAGAAAGAAAGAAAGAAAGAAAGAAAGAAAGAAAACAAATAGTATATGAATTCCTTAAAAGATGGGTAAGTTTGTTTTAACTAATTTTCTTTTTTGATTCAGGGATTGAACTCAGGGTCTTGCCTCTGTCAAGCATGGCACCTATCAGGAGCTCCAAAGGGCAGGTGTAATACAGAAACTGGATTTCTAGAAGATAATATGGTGTGAATCAGTCCCCACAGAGACAGAGTAACTTACTTATCCAATTGTCTTATCAGGTAACACTCACTCAGACACTCCCAAGTAAATTATTGAAGTTTTGATTAACCATCACCCCAGATACACTGATTTAGGGTTCGCAATGCAGTTAGTAGGGCAAACCCAGAGAGCCTCCAAGTTTAATCCCTCTAAATCTCTTACACTAAAAGGCGGTCTTTGTCTGTGAGCCTGTGCTACGTAGCATCAGCTATCCTTGTGCTTTATCCTGACACTCATCTTTAGGGAATAAACTCAGGCAGAAAAAGATTCAGATGACTTCAGTCACCGCCAGGTCTGTAAGCCAGCATCTGCCTCTGCCAAGCTTGAGAATGAGGTGTGGTCACTGGGCAGTTCCATGAGTCAGAAAACACTGAGTGTAGTTGTGCACACACCTTTAATCCCAGCACTCGGGAGGCAGAGGCAGGTGGATCTCTATGAGTTCAAAGCATCCTGGTCTACAGAGCTAGTTCCAGGACAACCAAGACTACACAAAGAAACCCTGTCTCTAACCCTGCCCCCAAAACAAAACAAAAAACAAAAACAAAAAAAACCCTAAAAAAGAAAACACTAAGTGCTACACTGGTCTTGACTCTCTTCCACAAAAGCTATTTTTTAAAACCTAAAATAACGTAACTGTTGTTGATAAAAACACATCACATTCAACTATGGAAACTGATTAATGTTAATCACTTCTTAGATGTTAAGAATATAATTAAAAAATAGTTAAAATTAGTCAGGTGTGATAATATACACCTGTCATGCCAGCAACTGTGAGGTGGAAGCAGGAAGAGAATCAGGAGTTCAAGGCCACCCTTGGGCCACAAGAGACCTTATCTCAAAAAGCAAAACAAAAAGTAAAAGTTTAATAAGAGTTAGCTATGTGTCCCTACTATAAATCAAATGAATTTAACAAATGAAACAAATGAGTAGGAAAAGGAGATGATGCATTTCAAGGCGTAATTTTGACATGTCAGAATATCACAGACAACAAAAAAGATAGCATCGATAAAAATTTAAAGTAAATGTACAGTCGTAAAATAAGTAAACAATTTTCAAGTGTGCAAAACCAGCCAGGAAAGTGCTATGTGGACACCTGGTTTTCAAATATCTGTTTCAAAACCTTTCAGCTCATGGTGGAAAGCTTCCAAGGCTTATGTAAGGGACATGTCACCACCTTACAGAATGTCTTTGTCACGACGCTGGCTGCTCAGTGGCTGTCACCACTCTCCTGTGACAGATGTGGGTGGCATGGATGGGCGTAAACACAATGTGACACCAGAAGGGCAAGGTGTATCCTGAAGCAGAGACTTTTCAAGTATACCCTGGGTCTATGTTTTACCCTTAGATCCCAGACACTCAATGTTGCTGATGAAATCAGATAACATGATTCTCTGTAACTGTTTTTATATACATGCACATTAATAAACCTTACACAACTACATTTAGCAGTTAATATCTAAAAGTAATTGTAAAGAAACAAACTATTTAATGTTATTAAAGTAAATCCCATCATTGCCACAATCGGAAGATTTAAAGTGTAAGTCCTGAATACATCGAGTTAGAAAATGAAGTTGATTTGTTAGGATTATTTGTCTTGAGATAGGTGAGGTGTAGACGCTAAAAATACACCTGCGGTCTCTTCTTCACTTTATATTTTAGGGAACCATACCGCACCTAAAGAAAGAAAAGTATTAGTATTAATAAGAGGTAACCCAGCTGGGTAGTGGTGGCGCATGTCTTTAATCCCAGCACTCGGGAGACAGAGCCAGGTGGATCTCTATGAGTTCAAAGTCAGCCGGGTCTACCAAGCGAGATCCAGGACAGGCACCAAACCAACCAGAGAAACCCTGTTTGGAAAAAACAAACAAACAAACAAACAAAAACAACAAAACAAAAACAAAACAAAAAACTAACCTAAACTAAAACAAACAAAACCAAACAGATGATTAAGTTTTTAAACTAGGTAGGTTTTAATAGTTCATCGTCATAGTAATTGTTTCACTCTTCCGACAGAAAACATCAACTTTCTTGGGACGCCAGGCAGGAGGACTGTAATTCAAGATCTACCTGGGTCACACAGGAGCTCTGGGCCAGTCTGGGCAACTGATTGAGACCTTGTCTCAAAATAAAAGGTGCTGGGAACGTGGCTCAGGAGTACAATGTTTGCACAGCCATCATGGGGCCCTAGGTTCAAATGCCAGTACAGCACCCAAATCAATCAACCATCAAAGCAATGCCCCTGCAAGTTACAACCTTACTAAGAACACCCACAGAAACGTAGCTGGTGATGTGATGGGCGTATGCAGTACACAGGACATTCCCAATCATGGATGAAAACACTGACTTATTATTTACATTTTGCTGAGTACAATGTCAGTAAGTGAGCCTTAGCGCAATGACACCGTGTGACTGAGGGAATATATCTACTATTTAATTATCATGTATGACTTGTTGAAAGCAACACTATGTAGTTAATTCTGTTAGCCGCTTTCCTTGCTTATGTAGAGGGCAGCAACAGACAGTTACAGTTAACTGTGGGGTTTGCTAGGTGGAAATGCCACTTTCTACATAGAGCACAAAATAAGGACTTTCCTATTTCAAAATTTCCAGGGGGAGGAAATGTCCCTAGAGATCCCTAACACACCTGCTTTTAATGAAGAATTTCAACTACAATGCTTCCCTCTGATTGGAATCCTTCATTCACTGGTCATTTAATATCAGTAATGAGAAAGTAGAAGGAAATCCCTCACACAGATCGTTAGGAAAACAATTACCCGCTGCACACTGACCTCTTTGCGGCCTTTGATGGTCTTGACAGACTTCATGCTCTGGGATCGCCGCAGCCCCTTGTGAGTCACCATCTCGTCGTCCGAGAATGGCCCCTCCGCTTCTTCATCTGTTGGCTCACCTCCATCTTTCAGTGGAATTCCATAGGCTAAACAAATGGTCAAGGGCAGCATGTTTTAGACACAGGACACCAGGCAGCCTGCCTCTTCATCTGCCTGGCATGAAGGTCTACCTGGGGCCTCTCTTTCCACTCATCTGGAAAGTGCTCCTGGCCCTTCCCCATGAACTTTTGCTTTGTGCCCTACTGCAGATAAAGATCAGAGGACTCATTTCCTCCACGAACTTCTCCCTGATCCGTTTTACTCATTTGCCTAATTCTTTTTTTTTGAGATGAGTCTTCTGTAGCCCAGACTGGGCTGGAATTCAAGGTGATGGCACCATGGCCAGCAGCCCAATCTTATTATGAATATTTTTATTTAAAAAATAAGCCAGCCAGGCAGTGGTGGCACACGCCTTTAATCCCAGCATTTGGGAGGCAGAGGCAGAGGCAGGAGGATCTCTGTGAGTTTGAGGCCAGCCTGGTCTACAGAGGGAGATCCAGGACAGGCTCCAAAGCTACACAGAGAAACCCTGTCTTGACAAAACCAACCAACCAACCAACCAACCAACCAACCAACCAACCAACCAAACAAACAAACAAATAAATAAAAAATCAGCCAGAGGGCTGGGGAGCCAGCTCAGTGGGTAAGAGCACTTGTACAAGCATAAGGAGCTGAGTTCGGGTCCTAGAATTCAAGTAAAATGTGGGCATGGTGCTCTGGACTCTCCACTGCTGTGTGTGTGTACATTTGTGTGTGTTGTGCACAGAGAGACAAGGGGATCTCTGGGGTTTCCAGGTTGTTAGCGTAGCAAAAATACACGTGCCCGGGGGTTGAGGGAGAGACCCTGCCTCACAGGAATACGTGAGAGTGATAGAGGAACATACACTACACAGTCAGGTATGATACACGCCAGGAACATTGAAAACTCAGGAAGTAGAGAAGGACTGATGTGTGTTTAAGGTCTGCCTGAGTTAAAGGTAAGACCCCAAGTCAAAACAGGACTGGGAAGGTGACTCAGCTTGAGTTCGAGAAGGCATGTAAAAAGGCAGAAGGAGAGAATGACTCCAAAATTGCCCTTTGATCCCTAAGTGCACAATAATAATATCTAAGATTAAAAAAGCCCAACACAGCCAGGCGGTGGAGGCACACGCCACACATCTTTAATCCCAGCACTTGGAAGGCAGAGGCAGGTGGATCTCTGAGTCTGAAGCTAGCCTGGTCTACAGAGTGAGTTCCAGGACAGCCAGGGCTACACAGAGAAACCCTGTCTCTGAAAAACAAAGCAAAACAAACAGATAAGCCAAACCCAAACAACAACAACCAAACAATAACAAAGCCAAACAACACACACACACACACACACACACACACACACACACACACACAAAACCCCCACCCCAGAATCTCTTTAAAATTTCCAAACAATGAGGTTAATATCTACACCCTGTTTGTTTTTAAACAAAAACAACAACAAAACAAACAAACAAAAAACAAGAAAAAAAAACTTAGAGAAAAATAATCAGAAATGTTGTAAAGTTTCTTTTCACCCTCACATGAGTTGTACAAAACCCAAATGTGTTTTAGGCTGTCATTTGTGCCTCTGACTTTAATTAAGACCCAAGCCCCTCTCCCACCTGTCACACGGTAGGTCAACCCTGGGAATGACAGGGGATGCCAAAGGGGCTACAATCGGAGAGGTGGGTTCACTGGAGCACGGTTACAGAGCTGATCAAGAGAAGGAAGTTTCCGTTGAGAGAAACCACAGGCCATAACACAGACGTTAGAGGAAATGTTCAGCACCAAGATCAGCCAGGGCCCAGGGGGCCAGCTGTTACGTGGACCTATAAATACTCATTTCTGTCTGCTTTGCAAGCATCCAGGAGCGACGGTTACTCTAAGAATTCTAGGGAGTATTCCAGGCTGGGAGTCAGGAGCAAGAGCACCCCATCTCGAAGAGAAGGTCCTCAGACACTGGCTTGTCTTATCGGGGTGACTTGTTAGTACATATCGCTGGGCTCCACCCCTGGAAGCTTGTGATTCAGCAGGCCTGGGGTGGGGCAGAGATGAGCATCTCTAACAGCCCTGGGGGATGATGACACAGCTCTGAGAAGGCAGACAAGGGCCAGTCTCAGGCAGTGAAGACAGGGGGGTGGGGGTGTGTGTGTACAGTTACATGGCCCTGAGAAGTTTTAAATCCCTCTCTAATAAAGATAAGGAGCACAGGATAAGGGCCCAGGAGGAAGCAGGGATGAGTTTTTCTGTCAGGAAAATGACGTGGAACAAATGTCTATTAGTCAGCTCGCCCAGGACACAAATAATTTGAGATTTACAATGCAAACTGTGAACAGTTGCTAATATGCTTTTTACTCTCATAATAACATAAACGACTTTAATTATATATTAGGACAGAACAATTTTAGGCTGCCAAACATCTAGGCTCGAAATCAGGAAGGATTTGGAAGCAGAATCAGGCATTATTTTGGCCAGAATCCTTTGTTTTTCTGTAGTAGTCAAAAGAAGAATATCCCAGGCAGAAGTGAGTGTGAATGTAGAGAGCTGGAGCAGTAGAGGCTGCTGGGAGGAAATTCAAGCAAGCCAGGGAAATGTTCCTCATTTAGAGTAAAATGAAGCCATATTCTCTCTCTCTTTGAAGAGATTTATGTTATTTTTTTAAAGATTATTTTAATTTTCATTATGTGTATGTGTCTCTGTGTGGGTATGTGCATGTTAGGACAGGTGTCCACAGAGGCCAGAGGAGGGTACCTGGAGCAGGTAGTTACAGGAGGCCATGAACTGACCAACATGAGTGCTGGGAACTAAACTCGGGTTATCAGAAAGACCAGTATTTGCTCTTAACCATGAAATCATCTCTCTAGTCCTCTGCCTCCTCTAAAAAAAAAAAAAAAAAAGATACATTTATTTATTAAGTGTGTATGATCATGCATGGGCACATGTGCTGTTCAAGGTCAGTCTGCAGGAGGTGGTTCTTGTCTTCCAACACTTGGGTCCTGGAAATGTAACTAAGTAAATGTAACTAAGTCATCATGCTTGGTGGCAAGCTCCTCTGCTCACCCAGCTGAGCCTTACTGACAGCCCTCAGACCATTATATGTCTCGGAAAGCAGGCTTTTATGTATTTAAATTTTTCCTTTTTTAAACTGCCAAGCATTGTTTAAAAATAACTATTGTATAACAAAGAAAGTAAATCAGAAAAAAATTTAGAGGTTGTCATTTATAGAGAGAGTTTTCCATTGTATTATTTAATTTTTTTTTCAAAATAAGAGTATTAAGCCGGGCTGGAGAGATGGCTCAGTGGTTAAGAGCACTGACTGCTCTTCCAAAGGACCCAGGTTCAATTTCCAGCAACCACATGGCAGCTCACAACTGTCTGTAATTCCAGTTCCAGGGGCCCTGACACCCATGGCAAAACAGCAATGCACATAAAATAAAAATAAAAATTAAAAAAAAAAAAGAGTATTAAGCCAGGTGGTGGTACAACACGCCTTTAATCCTAGCACTTAGGAAGCAGAGGCAGGTGGGTCTCTGTGAGTTCGAGGCCAGTCTGGTCTACAGAACTAGTTTCAGGACAGTCAGAGCTACAGAGAGAAACCCTTTGTCGAAAAAAAAAAAAAATCAAAATAAGAGTATTGTGCTATTTCTGATTTTGAGTAATGGATTAAAACTAAATAAACAACACCCCCTAACTGAACAACAGAACACGCGCGCGCGCACACACACACACACACACACACACCCCACACCATAGCCAGTGTTAACCTTTTAGAACACCCTCTGGATTTTCCAGTATGTACAGACACTTAACAGGTTCACATCTCTTTTTTTTTTTTCTTTTTTTTTTTTTTTTGGTGGCTGGAGAGACAGCCGTGGGTGCTGGGAACCGAACTCTTATATTTTTGGTTGTGAGCCTAGCCTTTAACGGCTGAGCCATCTCTCCAGCCCAGTTCACATCTCTTAATCCTTACTCCTGTGCCTCTACAACATGGGATCAAAACAGATGCTGTCTTGCTGTCTGATTTCTCCTCCTCAGAATGTTTTAGTTAGTTTTCAGGGCTAATAAACTGCCATTGTAGGCACTTGGCTTTTGTTATTACGAATGAGAGGAGCAGTCTGGTACATATAGCTCCCAACGCTTATCTGGAAGCTTGTCATCCAAAATGACCAGTTCATTCTAAACTCACAGAAAGTCCAAGAGGCTGGTCCACGACTCCCAGACTCTCCTTCAACCTTCCAGGCTTTTGTGGCTGCCTCAACAAATCACCACCAATAATGCAGTGAAGGCACCGAGTGGGATCTCTGCCAGTGTCTTGTGGGACACTAGCTGTGGGAACTGCAGCTGCCAGGTGACTCCAGCTCCCTGAGAGACTGGGAGTCCACACAGAGAGGACACACAGATTAGCACCTGCTGCTTGGCTTTTCCAGGCTCTGACAGGGACACGTGCGTGTATGTGAGCTCCGCTCTGGGTGTGCGGCTCCAGCCTCAGCAGCTGTTTGAGCACAGCTGCATCAGACCCTGAACAGAACTACTTTGCTGAGCCTGGTTGGCCCACACTCTGAGCAAACAAAGAGACTGTGATTGTTTTAGGAAACTGTTTGGGGTTTTTACAATTGACAAGGGGGGCTTTTTTGTTTGTCTGTCCCCCCCCCCCCCCCCCCATCCTCTGTCTTCTTCTGACAGGGTTTCTGTGTGCAGCTCTGGCTATTCTACTCACTCTACAGAGTGAGACCAGGCTGGCCTTGAACTCAGAGATCCGTCTGCCTCTGCCTCCGCAGTGCTGGGATTAAAGCTGTGCACCACTCTGACCAGATAATGAGAACATTTATGATGGCTTCTTTTTGTCTTCTTCAGGATGTGGGATGTGTTTTTCCTTCCTGTATGGTAACTTTCTCTTTCTCTGTTTTGACACAGAGTCTCATGTAGCCCAGTCTGGTCAAACACTGCTAGGTAGTTGAGGTTGGCCTTGAATTTCTGATCTTCCCTGTTCCCACCTCTTTCCAAATCTGAGTGCTTGGATCACAGGTGTGCACCTCCAAGCCCCGTTTACGAACTGCTGGGGATGGAACCCAGGGCGTTCTGTACGTTAGTCGAGCCATCTACTAACGGAGCCACAGCCCAGCCTCAGGTCTTCATTCTTAAAAGCACTACTTTAACCAATGGTTAGTTTGAGTGCAACCTTTCAGACACTGGCCACCATTTTAAGTGTATTTATTTTTGGGAGAAAGTGGAAGATTTACTTTTATTATTTTTAATTACATGTATATACATACATACATACATACATAATCTGTGTATGGGTATATACATATATGTGCATGTAGTTCAGGTAACCATGGCGGGCAGAGGAGTTGGAGTTAAGGCAGCTGTGAAGAAATGCTGGGAACTGAACTCGAGTTCTTTTCAAGAGCAGTGTGCCCTTTCAACCAGTGAGACATCTCTCCAGGCCTAGCCTTTACTTTTTGAAGAGGAGCTATGGCTAGGTGTGGAAGCTAACATTTGGGAAGCTGCGGCAGGAGAATTGCCAAGGGTTCAAGGCCAGCCTGGGCTACACTACAAAACTTGGTCTTTCAAAAAGAAAGAAAAAAAGGAGAGGCTGTCATTTTATTTTAAAAATGAGCTAGAGCTATTATAACGTGATGAATTTCAGCCTCCCTCTCAAGAGAACGCAGTTTTTGAAAGAATGATTAATGCTTTATAATGAAGAATGTCCTCCAGAGGACCCGAGTTCAATTCCCAGCACCCACATGGCAGCTCACAACTGTCTGGATCTCCACTTCCAGGGGATCCGACACCCTCACACAGACATGCATGTGGGCCAATCAGCAATGCACATAAAAATATTAAAATAAAAAAATGACAGAAAAAAAAGAGAACGTCCTCAGCATCTTAGTTTTCAGCCTGGACACGAATGAAGATTGCTGCAGATGTGACACAGGATGAAGACACTCTGCTTGTTTATGTGCTGGCTTCCAAGACCACACCAGTTCAATCAAGCAAGGCACAAGATACAGCCACTGTGACAGGCTCATCGTTTCTGCAGAAGATGCCTACAAGCTAGCTCTTGAATTAGAGTGTGCGATCTCAACACATTTCCCGCTGGACTGAGCTCATTTCGGTTTTGAGTCAGCGGTTGTCATGTGCTTCAGATTTCTCACCTGTGAGTCAATGTCCTTACTTGTTCACAGAACTTACAGAGTGCTTACCCATGAGACTCTGCAGATGTCAACTGACAGTTCGAACAGAGAGTGCCGGTGACCAGTCAGAACCAAAGCAGGGGAGAGCTCTGAACCATGTCCACAGCTCCTAAAAACTCACAGACGCCCGAGAGGCCACAGCTCTGCTTTTAGCTGTGGACCTATCTATCTATCTATCTATCTATCTATCTATCTATCTATCTATCTATCTATCTATCTATCTTCCTTCCTTCCTTCCTTCCTTTTTTTTTTTTTTTTTTTCAGGGTTTCTCTGTGTACCCTTGGCTGTCCCAGAACTTGCTCTGTAGACCAGGCTGGACTCAAGCTCACAGAGATCCACCTGCTTCTGTCTCTGCAGTGCTGGGATTAAAAGTGTGCACCACCATGCCCAGCTAGCTTCATGATTTCTGTGGGCAGCAAAAGGCGAGTAGCCATCTGACTTAGAGAAAATTTGGAAAGAAGGCGCTACAGCTTGGGGATGTAGTTCAGTTGGGAGAGTGCTTGTGCAAATCCCTGGAGTTTATCCCTAGGACTGCGTTATACCAGGTGTGGTGCCGCACCCCTGGGCACAATACTTGGGAGGTTAGATGCAAGAGGACCAGCATGTTCATGGTCATCCTTAGCAAGCCTGGGCCATGACACCCTGTCTGGAAAACGGAAAAGACAACACACCAAATAAGAAGCTCCAAAATATATGCTTAAAATAAGTAAATTCTGCTGGGTGTGGTCGCTTACACCTGTAGTCCTAGCACTGGGGAGGCAGAGGCAGGAGAATCAAGAGGTTGAAGACAGCCCCACCTATATAGAAAGTCTGAGGCCAGCAGAGGCTACAGGAGACTCTGTCTCGACAGTAACGCTATCAATAACCAAGTGAGTTCTGTGTCCAGTACTATGTGTTATGTAGTCCCCACCCTGACCCGCAGTCCATTTATGAAGGGCCCCTGTAGAGTACAACGAATGGGCATACCCGTTGGCTCACTGGCTGGTTTGCTCTTCCTCTTTGCTTCTGGCAAAGTCTGGTAGGGTCTCTGTCCCACAGGCTCATCACCTTGGATAGCTGTCAAATCATGCATGCTGAAACTTCGCAAACGCTCCGTTATGGCTCCTTGGCTCTGTTTAACGGAGACGTGGTAAGACCCGAGGGGAAAAAAAAGATACTTTCAAATATTTAATATTCTTATATTTGTCATGCAACATGTTAGAGCATTTTATTATGAAACCATTTGTCATATAAATAACATCCCTGCACATCTTATGATAAAAAGGCGTTTAGAGAGGCTGACGTCTACCACAAATACCACACACTGTTTATAGCTGCTTTATGACATCTGTATCAACATTAATCCATTTTCCTTTTTTTATGCATTTCAAAGTATGTCATTACATCAACACATTTTATTCCAAGCATTTCAGCATTTTTCTAAACTTTAAGACGTGTTTTTATTTTTTTTTAGTATAATGAGATTAACTTCAGAGAAAACAGCACCCATAATTCTGAGCTGTGGTTCAGTATTCTGGGTTAGTAATAGTAAAACTAGCTTGTTGGGGCTTAACATTTATGATGTAGAGAAGCTCTTCAAGGAAAGACAGTGTTTTAAAACAAGCCTAAGTCAGGAATGGTTAATAGCTCTAACTAGAACTAGGTAGGAAAAAGTTAGGAGCCAAAGAATTTTGGATACGAAACGATCTTCAGACGATGAACAATCCAGCAGGACATGTTCACCACAGTATATTTCATTTTGTCTTTATAAAAGGTTGATTCACTTTTATTTTATGTGTATGAGCTGGTGCCCGCACATATGTATGTGTACTACAGGGTTGCAGTGCCCTCGGAGGCCAGAAGAGACTGTCTGATCCCCTGGGACTGGAGGTAGGGGCAATGAGGCGCCTTGTAGGAGGTGGAAGTCAACCAGGTCCTCTGTAAGAGCAATAAACACCCCAACCACTGAGCTGGCTCTCCAGCTCCTATTGTCTTAACGACATGACAGACAGAAGCAAATATTTAAACGCAAATTAATGAAAAGGAAAACACATCTTTGTTTGTTTTTCCGAGACAGGGTTTCTCTGGGTAGCCCTGGCTGTCCTTGAACTCGTAGAGATCTGCCTGTCTCTGCCTCCCGAGGGATTAAAGGCGTGTACCACCACCACAGGGCTGAAAATGAAGCTCCTTACTTTCACTAGCCACATCTAAGATGCCCATGGCTGCCCATGTCCGCAGTGGAAACAGTTCGGCCAGTGCAGAGAGCATTCGCACAACACGCACACACACACACACACACACACACACACACACACACACACACACACAGAGCATTCAACAGTTTCCATCACCACACAGCCTTCACGGGGACATTTATCTGAACTTTAAAGATATACTTCCCTAAACTATAAAGCTTTGTAAAGAGAAAAAAAAAATTCTAAATTTACCCACTTTAAATCTGCATAGCATACGGATGATTCATTGTTTTATTTATAGCTAGACTAAAAATACTTGTCTCAAGGCGTTTACACTGATTATTTCTTCTCACACATGTGAATTTATGATTGCCTCTACTTATAACATTACCATGGAAACTCATCCATCACGGTTCATCTCTAAACTTCAAAGTTAAAGGTGTTACAAACATTGGGGCGTTTCTTTTCACTTGTATTTTGCCCTGAAGAAACAGCTCTTCGATTCACAAGTCGAGATTCAGTACTCTAGGGTACCGATATCCTACTATGTCAAATCACACGCTGTTTCCACTCCCTAGGTAAGTTTTGTATCTCTACCATATGTTTTGAATTGTGTAAGAACATTTAAAGTGGGGGCTGGAGAGAAAGCCCAGTGGCTACGAGTACTCAGTGCTCTTGTAGAGGACCCAGGTTCAATTCCCAGCACCCACACAGTATATCATCTATAATTCCAATTGCAGGGGAATCTGATACCCTCTTCTGACCTCCTTCGGCACCAAGCGTGCACGTGGTATGGGAGAGTAGCACTCTCCCATAAAAGAAATATATTTAAAAAAAAAAAAAGGAATGTTTCAAGTCCATTTCCCTATTAAAATAAGTGGACTTCACACATTTAAAAATTAGTTTTGGAGCTGGATATGGTAGATCTCTGCGAGTTTGAGACCAGCCTGGTCGACAGAGCAAGTTCCAAGGCAGTCAGGGCTATACAGAGAAACCCTGTCTTGAAAAAAATGAAACCAACCAAGCAAACAAACAAATAATTATTTTTGGAGCCGGGTATGGCGGCACACATCTTTAATCTCAGCACTTGGGAGGCCAGCCTGGTCTATAAAGTGAGTTCCAGGTCGGCCAGGGCTACATAATGAGACTCTCTCTCAAGTAAATAAATACACAAAAATTATTTTGTGGCTGATGAAGTTGCTCAGTAGTCCTCTCCAAGTAAGTCTGGCAACTTGAGTCTGATCCCCACTACGTAGCCATAAGAGTGGAAGGAGGGAATCCACTCCCCAAGTTGTCCTCCACACACCCGTCTCTCCTCTATCATGCATAACACAATAACACATTTGAAAAGACTCTGGACAAACTTAGCTCATCATATTTATTTTCTGTTGATCAGATAGCGTTTACTGATAACAGAGATGGGGACGAGACATTTCAGACACAAGGAAGTGCTGTGCTCCTCTCTCTGAGGGAAACCTCGTTTCCTCAGAACTGTCATTTTCTTTACTGTGCCCTTCTCTTTCCGTGAATCCTCTCAATACTCCTGGGCTGTTTTACCCATCCCATACCCAAACACAAACGGCATGCAAGTCCACATATTATGACTCGGGTCTTAAATGTTCCTTCAAAGGCGTATGTCCCCAGCCTGTCGAGCTACTGGCAGCCCTACAAGAGATGGTGTCTAACGAAAGGAGGCCATTTGATGAACCCTTGAAGGCGATCTTGGGGACCCACCCTTTCTGGTGTCACAAGATGAGTGGAGTGCTCTATTACCTGATTCCCACAGGTCCAAGCGACAGCATCCACCAGTGATGGACTAAAATCACTTTTAGTCAAAATAAACATTTTGAGTTGAAATAAACATTTCCTGGGGAAGCTGACTAACATACTACACTACCCTCCCCGTGACTGGAGTATATATAATCTCTATGATCTATTTATTTATTTAACGTAATTGGGTGTTTTATCTGAATGTACGTCTGTGCACTGTATCCATGCCAGTGGAGGTCATAAGAGGGTGTGTTGGATCACCCGGAACTGGAGTTATAAATAGTTGCAAGCACCATGTGGGTGCTGGGAACCAACCTGGGGTCCTCTGAAACAGATCAGCCAGTACTCATAATGGATGAGCCACCTCTCAAGCCCCTTGAATATAGTTTCTAGGGCTGGTTTTAATGAACTAAACTGCCACTGAGTATTGACTAGCTTAGTAATGGTACCATTGCAAGTGGGTTTTTTTTTTTTCCCCTGGAGCTGAGGACCGAACTCAGGGCCTTGCACTTGCTAGGCAAGCGCTGTACCACTGAGCTAAATCCCCAACCCCGCAAGTGGTTTTAATTGGTGCAATCAGTAGATAAGACTTACCTCACAGATGAACTAGAGTGCTGTTGTTACTTTTACTGCTGTGTGATGTGTGTTTGCCATAGGAGCAAGATTTTAAGAAACCAGAAGACAGGGTGAGACTTAGGCTTCTGTCCTAGCAGACCATCTAGAACAGTTTTTATATGGAGCAGGTCTATTGAGCAAACCAAGTATTCTTTTTATGACCATTTCCCCCAACCTGACACCAGTCAGAGTTATCCGAGAAGAGGAACCTCAATTGAGAAAATGTCTACATCATTTTGCTTGTACGCAGGTCTGTAGAGTGTTTTCTTGATTAAAGGTGGATGTGGGAAGGACCAGCCCGCTGTGGGTGGTGCCACCCCTGGGCAAGTGGTCCTGAGTTGTCTAAGAAAGCAGGCTGAGCAAACCATGGGGAGCAAGCCATAAGCAGCACTCCTCTACGGACTCTGCTTCAGCTCCTGTCTTGGGTCCCTGCCCTGACTTTTCCTCAGTGATGGAATGTGAAAAAAGCAGAAAGTGGGGTTCGGGGGTAGCTCAGTTGGCAGAGTGTTCCGCTTAGCACCAGCACGCAGGAAGTTCTGGGCTCCGTTCACAACATGGAATAAACAGGGCCTGGTGATGCATGCCCATCATCCCAGCAGTCAGGATACGGGGGCAGGAGGATGAGAGGTTTAAAGCTGTCCTCGGCTACAGAGTGATGCTGAGGCCAGCTGGTGATACTTGGGACTAGCCTTGGGGGAGAAAGGAGGCTTGGGGGAAAGGAAAAAGAAAAAGGGGGTATAAGCTGCTTTTTTTGAGGCCTGTTAACACATCAACAGTTCTGACTACCTTGGGAAACTGGATTTCCTACTACACAGTTTTTTTTTACAGACTAAAACACATCTCAGATGAGACCAGAGAGGTAAGTGTAGCATGGTGAAGGTGAAAAACATTCAATATGTTGTGATTATCCAATGTAACTACTTCGAAGGAGAGGTGTAATTACAAAATAATCATATCCAAAGGGCAACCTGTTCACTCTAGTCTCATACCTTCAGCACAAAAGCCCTTTAGTACAAGATTTACGTTTGCCGTGCAATGTGAAGTGGAAATACCTCCCCTGCCCCAGAGTCCTAATCACACCCAGGGAAGGATCGCAAGCCTGCAGTACATGGGAAAATATGCAAAAATGAACTGTAGGTTTAGACAGATGAGATGGGTGATTGATTGTCTTTCCTATCAAATGCTTCTTTAATATTATGAATTAGTAAGTTTATTTAATAAAGTTTAAAAAAATCTTCTTAAAAATTAGTTTTAAAATTTAACATACCAAGCGATGGGTTTTGTTATGGCTTTTTTTTTTTTTCATACACCTTTGTCCTTATCTGTCCTCCTCACGCTGGTTTAATGAAGACCTGATTATAATAACATGCTGCACGATAACAGTTTCTGCTCCATTTGACACTGTGGTTTTTTTGTATCTAATGCTTCACTCCCATCATCAAAAGAAAAACAGTCGCTGTGAGTGGTGTGCCCTTAATCCCAGCACTGTGGAGACAGAGGTAAGCCAGCCAGGGTCACACAGTAGTGACCTTGCCTCAAACACGGAATAAAGATAAAAGAAGAAAAATAGTTTCTTCGCTATCTTTAAAAAAAAAATTATTTTTACCTTTTAAAACTGGGCGTGTGCCTGGGAGTCGTGTGTGGGGGTTGGTATGTGCGTGTGAGTGCTAGTGCCTAGAAGCCAGAGGCTGTAGCTGGAGTTACAGGTACAGCTGTGAGCCGCCCAGTGCGGTGCTGGTAACTGAACTCTGGTCCTCTGCAAGAGCAGTGTGTGCTCTTAACTGCCAAGCCATCCCTCTAGCCCAGTTCCTCTGTTTTGAGGGCAAAGTAGGAAAGCCTACTCATTTATCACTAAAAGATATTTCTAATTTGCTTCAATTAAATATGTATCCCTCTTCTTCTATTTGGCTTGTACAATATTAATCAAAAGGATACTCCACTCTGGGTGGAGTAAGTATAGAAACAGCATTCCAGGCAATCAGGAAGAAGGGGTCACCATCAATAAGCTATTTGCATACTCTGTCTCTTTTGATCTTATGTCAGAACTCTATGTACAGTGGGTATGGTAGCTCACGCTTGTAATCCAAGCACTTGGGAAGCTGAGGCAGGAAGGTCCTGAGTTCTAGGTCAGCCATACAGTGTTATCCTATCATGCTTTATTATAAACCTATGCTTTTCCAATGTAATTCTTATTATCCTTTTCAGTTATTATAGCTACTCAGCTCTACTTCTCATGTGATGTGTGTTACATTTAATGGCTGCTAAGTTTAGTTCTCAGTGTTGGGGAAACCTCCCTCTGGACAGTCAGTAATAAAACTGATGGGGGCTGCAGAGATGGCTCAGTGGTTAAGAGCACTGACTACTCTTCCAGAGGACCTGGGTGGCTGAGAACTGTCTGTAACTCCAGTTCCAGGGGATCTGACACCCTCACACAGGCAAAACACCAAATATATATGCAGGCAAAACACTAATGCACATAAAATAAAAATAAATTATTAAAAAAAATAAGACTGATGAAGTCCAGGATGGACCTAGGTATATTCACATTAGATGAATGGTGTATCTTAGTGTTTTGAAGATTAGATATATACATCTATATATATAATTACTGAAGAATAATCACTATATAGAGGAAAAATTTAAAAAGGAACTAGAAAAATCAAAGTGACTTGTAATCATTTCCTAAACTTCTTATACATGTGTGTATGGTTTTAGGTTTTTTTTTTTGGATTTGTTACACCTTTGAAGCAGGGTCTCTCGATCTCAATGCAGTGCTCTTCTGAGCTGGATACAATCTTTGCAGTGTTTCTACCCTGCAGGACAGTAAGCTGTACCCCTGGCCTCTACTCAGGTGTCAGAAGTGGCTCCTTGTGATGACCTAAAATGTCTCTGGGGCGGTGTAGGTGGGAGCATGAACCACTTCCAGTTGAGAGCTGCCATTCTGGAGATACAGCAGGTTTGTAGATATTAGATGTCTTCAGAGACAAGAAAAGTGTTTAATTCTAACATCAGTATAGACGGCTTGCCTACAGTCTTGTGGCTGATATGTGGGAGAATCCAAACTTAAAAAGAAAAAAAAAATCCAGACTAATTCAAGTGTTCTAGAATTCAGTGTCGGTTACACTAATCCGCTCTGTGGACTGTAGGAAAACAGGCGGAATTTCCTTTTCCCCACAGAAAAGAGGATGGGACTCTATAACTGAATAATCTCAAAATCCTTTCACAGACAGAAAGCCATTAAAACAGAGAGCAAGAGGTCAAGAATTTGAAGCTAATAATGGTGGCTTAAAAAGTCAATTAGATTTCAGCAATTTTACCTGCAGAGCTCTAATTTCTATAAATTTTTTTTTTGGGGGGGGTCTATTAAAGAGCTGTAAAGAGAAGAGGCTGCCAGAGTGAATCCTGAGGTGGCCACAGGGGCCAGCAGCTCTGCTCTTCACCTGCCCTTCATTGCATGGATGCTGGTCAGCTACAGCAATGCCACCTGCATCTCCCACGCGGAAGCAGGGACGTTGAGCATCCTCAGCAGAATCCTTGAAGGTCCTTCATGTATTTGTGCTTTGCTCAGCCAAAATAAACTTGTACACTGACCTTGTGAACAGATGCCTGGTAATGAGGCCAGAGGACTGAGTAACATTTTCAGAAAATTGCTTTACAGTGTAATAAATGTTCTGATTAGATTCCTGTTTTCATCTCTGACACGCTCAGGTGATTCAACCTGGGGATCCTAGGCAGGAAATCACCCTTATCTAAATACTATACTACCAGGGTAAGAATTTTTAGCCTGAAAGATATTTCTAACAAACTACATGTATATGTATATATGTACACACACACACACACACACACACACACACACACACACACACACACA